>JAKKPZ010000172.1:0-118611 GCA_022814885.1 Ditylenchus destructor
ATAATCTTCAAAAATAAGTGATCTTTGATCCCTTAAAAAGGTAGAATCTTCAAAATAAGCACCCCTAAGAATCACATGGATCTTTGATCCCTTAAAAAGGTAGAATCTTCAAAAATAAGTGATCTTTGATCCCTTAAAAAGGTAGAATCTTCAAAATAAGCACCCCTAAGAATCACATGGATCTTTGATCCCTTAAAAAGGTAGAATCTTCAAAAATAAGTGATCTTTGATCCCTTAAAAAGGTAGAATCTTCAAAATAAGCACCCCTAAGAATCACATGGATCTTTGATCCCTTAAAAAGATAGAATCTTCAAAATATGCACCCCTAAGAATCACATTTTGGGTGAAAAAAGGTAGAATCTTCAAAAATAAGTGATCTTTGATCCCTTAAAAAGGTAGAATCTGCAAAATAAGCACCCCTAAGAATCACATGGATCTTTGATCCCTTAAAAAGGTAGAATCTTCAAAATAAGCACCCCTAAGAATCACATTTTGGGTGAAAAAAGGTAGAATCTTCAAAAATAAGTGATCTTTGATCCCTTAAAAAGGTAGAATCTTCAAAATAAGCACCCCTAAGAATCACATGGATCTTTGATCCCTTAAAAAGGTAATCTTCAAAAATAAGTGATCTTTGATCCCTTAAAAAGGTAGAATCTTCAAAATAAGCACCCCTAAGAATCACATGGATCTTTGATCCCTTAAAAAGGTAGAATCTTCAAAAATAAGTGATCTTTGATCCCTTAAAAAGGTAGAATCTTCAAAATAAGCACCCCTAAGAATCACATGGATCTTTGATCCCTTAAAAAGGTAGAATCTTCAAAAATAAGTGATCTTTGATCCCTTAAAAAGGTAGAATCTTCAAAATAAGCACCCCTAAGAATCACATGGATCTTTGATCCCTTAAAAAGGTAGAATCTTCAAAATATGCACCCCTAAGAATCACATTTTGGGTGAAAAAAGGTAGAATCTTCAAAAATAAGTGATCTTTGATCCCTTAAAAAGGTAGAATCTTCAAAATAAGCACCCCTAAGAATCACATGGATCTTTGATCCCTTAAAAAGGTAGAATGTTCAAAATATGCACCCCTAAGAATCACATTTTGGGTGAAAAAAGGTAGAATCTTCAAAAATAAGTGATCTTTGATCCCTTAAAAAGGTAGAATCTTCAAAATAAGCACCCCTAAGAATCACATGGATCTTTGATCCCTTAAAAAGGTAGAATCTTCAAAATATGCACCCCTAAGAATCACATTTTGGGTGAAAAAAGGTAGAATCTTCAAAAATAAGTGATCTTTGATCCCTTAAAAAGGTAGAATCTTCAAAATATGCACCCCTAAGAATCACATTTTGGGTGAAAAAAGGTAGAATCTTCAAAAATAAGTGATCTTTGATCCCTTAAAAAGGTAGAATCTTCAAAATATGCACCCCTAAGAATCACATTTTGGGTGAAAAAAGGTAGAATCTTCAAAAATAAGTGATCTTTGATCCCTTAAAAAGGTAGAATCTTCAAAATATGGACCCCTAAGAATCACATTTTGGGTGAAAAAAAGGTAGAATCTTCAAAAATAAGTGATCTTTGATCCCTTAAAAAGGTAGAATCTTCAAAATAAGCACCCCTAAGAATCACATGGATCTTTGATCCCTTAAAAAGGTAGAATCTTCAAAAATAAGTGATCTTTGATCCCTTAAAAAGGTAGAATCTTTAAAATAAGCACCCCTAAGAATCACATGGATCTTTGATCCCTTAAAAAGGTAGAATCTTCAAGAATAAGTGATCTTTGATCCCTTAAAAAGGTAGAATCTTCAAAATAAGCACCCCTAAGAATCACATGGATCTTTGATCCCTTAAAAAGGTAGAATCTTCAAAATATGCACCCCTAAGAATCACATTTTGGGTGAAAAAAGGTAGAATCTTCAAAAATAAGTGATCTTTGATCCCTTAAAAAGGTAGAATCTTCAAAATAAGCACCCCTAAGAATCACATGGATCTTTGATCCCTTAAAAAGGTAGAATCTTCAAAATAAGCACTCCTAAGAATCTCATTTTGGGTGAAAAAAGGTAGAATCTTCAAAAATAAGTGATCTTTGATCCCTTAAAAAGGTAGAATCTTCAAAATAAGCACCCCTAAGAATCACATGGATCTTTGATCCCTTAAAAAGATAGAATCTTCAAAATATGCACCCCTAAGAATCACATTTTGGGTGAAAAAAGGTAGAATCTTCAAAAATAAGTGATCTTTGATCCCTTAAAAAGGTAGAATCTGCAAAATAAGCACCCCTAAGAATCACATGGATCTTTGATCCCTTAAAAAGGTAGAATCTTCAAAATAAGCACCCCTAAGAATCACATTTTGGGTGAAAAAAGGTAGAATCTTCAAAAATAAGTGATCTTTGATCCCTTAAAAAGGTAGAATCTTCAAAATAAGCACCCCTAAGAATCACATGGATCTTTGATCCCTTAAAAAGGTAGAATCTTCAAAATAAGCACTCCTAAGAATCTCATTTTGGGTGAAAAAAGGTAGAATCTTCAAAAATAAGTGATCTTTGATCCCTTAAAAAGGTAGAATCTTCAAAATAAGCACCCCTAAGAATCACATGGATCTTTGATCCCTTAAAAAGATAGAATCTTCAAAATATGCACCCCTAAGAATCACATTTTGGGTGAAAAAAGGTAGAATCTTCAAAAATAAGTGATCTTTGATCCCTTAAAAAGGTAGAATCTGCAAAATATGCACCCCTAAGAATCACATGGATCTTTGATCCCTTAAAAAGGTAGAATCTTCAAAATAAGCACCCCTAAGAATCACATTTTGGGTGAAAAAAGGTAGAATCTTCAAAAATAAGTGATCTTTGATCCCTTAAAAAGGTAGAATCTTCAAAATAAGCACCCCTAAGAATCACATGGATCTTTGATCCCTTAAAAAGGTAGAATCTTCAAATATGCACCCCTAAGAATCACATTTTGGGTGAAAAAAGGTAGAATCTTCAAAAATAAGTGATCTTTGATCCCTTAAAAAGGTAGAATCTTCAAAATAAGCACCCCTAAGAATCACATGGATCTTTGATCCCTTAAAAAGGTAGAATCTTCAAAATAAGCACCCCTAAGAATCACATTTTGGGTGAAAAAAGGTAGAATCTTCAAAAATAAGTGATCTTTGATCCCTTAAAAAGGTAGAATCTTCAAAATAAGCACCCCTAAGAATCACATGGATCTTTGATCCCTTAAAAAGGTAGAATCTTCAAAATATGCACCCCTAAGAATCACATTTTGGGTGAAAAAAGGTAGAATCTTCAAAAATAAGTGATCTTTGATCCCTTAAAAAGGTAGAATCTTCAAAATAAGCACCCCTAAGAATCACATGGATCTTTGATCCCTTAAAAAGGTAGAATCTTCAAAAATAAGTGATCTTTGATCCCTTAAAAAGGTAGAATCTTCAAAATAAGCACCCCTAAGAATCACATGGATCTTTGATCCCTTAAAAAGGTAGAATCTTCAAAAATAAGTGATCTTTGATCCCTTAAAAAGGTAGAATCTTCAAAATAAGCACCCCTAAGAATCACATGGATCTTTGATCCCTTAAAAAGGTAGAATCTTCAAAAATAAGTGATCTTTGATCCCTTAAAAAGGTAGAATCTTCAAATAAGCACCCCTAAGAATCACATGGATCTTTGATCCCTTAAAAAGGTAGAATCTTCAAAATATGCACCCCTAAGAATCACATTTTGGGTGAAAAAAGGTAGAATCTTCAAAAATAAGTGATCTTTGATCCCTTAAAAAGGTAGAATCTTCAAAATAAGCACCCCTAAGAATCACATGGATCTTTGATCCCTTAAAAAGGTAGAATGTTCAAAATATGCACCCCTAAGAATCACATTTTGGGTGAAAAAAGGTAGAATCTTCAAAAATAAGTGATCTTTGATCCCTTAAAAAGGTAGAATCTTCAAAATAAGCACCCCTAAGAATCACATGGATCTTTGATCCCTTAAAAAGGTAGAATCTTCAAAATATGCACCCCTAAGAATCACATTTTGGGTGAAAAAAGGTAGAATCTTCAAAAATAAGTGATCTTTGATCCCTTAAAAAGGTAGAATCTTCAAAATATGCACCCTAAGAATCACATTTTGGGTGAAAAAAGGTAGAATCTTCAAAAATAAGTGATCTTTGATCCCTTAAAAAGGTAGAATCTTCAAAATATGCACCCCTAAGAATCACATTTTGGGTGAAAAAAGGTAGAATCTTCAAAAATAAGTGATCTTTGATCCCTTAAAAAGGTAGAATCTTCAAAATATGCACCCCTAAGAATCACATTTTGGGTGAAAAAAGGTAGAATCTTCAAAAATAAGTGATCTTTGATCCCTTAAAAAGGTAGAATCTTCAAAATATGCACCCCTAAGAATCACATTTTGGGTGAAAAAAGGTAGAATCTTCAAAAATAAGTGATCTTTGATCCCTTAAAAAGGTAGAATCTTCAAAATATGCACCCCTAAGAATCACATTTTGGGTGAAAAAAAGGTAGAAGTGACAAAATTTTGTCTCTATTTTGTCTAAAATTTGTCTAAATTTAGCTATATTTTGACCTCATATTCGGATTCCCCGCTAAAAGTTACCCTAATTAGGTACATTCTAAAAACAAAAATTAATTTCGGAAAAATGGCTAATATAAGCCATTTCTTATGGAATGACAGAGAATCACAGGGCTAGCTTACTGGGGGGATTTGAAAGGACATTGTGGAGCTTGGAGTTTTACGAAAACACAGTGATTTTGCTTAAGCTTTTTATGAATTGCTTATTTTAGTGAATTGCGCTGTCATTCGAATTTTTAAATCACGAAAAAATTTGGCTATTCGATGAAGCAGTCATAGATAACGTGAATGCTTTCTGATCATGTAGGTGTTGTAATAAATTATATTTAGTAACAGATGAAGGCATTTACAATGATGATCCAGTCTATGGCACAGTTGTTGGCAGTAAATGGATTTTGACGTTTGGCACAGGTTGCTTGCGCTACACAACATACACAGTGATAGCGGGATTGTACGACAAAACTAAATTGTAAAATTTTAATTGCTTACTAAAATGGCGCTCGAAAAACGACTCGAACACTTTTTGACACCTAAATTTATTATTGGGTTGAAATAGGTTCCCAGTATAGAATCTTTAAGAACATCTGATGTTGCACAAATACCGCTATTTGAACACTTACACTGAATCGCAAAAGGTTTAGGAAACTAAATATTAAATCTGCAAAGCAATGGCGCTAAATACAAAATCAATGATTTGTATCTGGTGCAAAATTCAACCATTGTTTTCTGAAAACTTTCGCGGTTTATTTTATATGTGTTTTTCAATGCGTAAAATTCAATTTTTATGTTATTTTTAATTTTGGCTTTACCCTTTAAATAAGGTGCCGATACCAAAAGGCCTAAATAGCGTTAAATCGTCACACTTTATTGTGCAAACCATATTTTATACAATTGCTTTAAAAGCAAATATTAGAAAATTAGTAAACATTTTAAGATATGACGGATTCGGCAAAGTATATCCAGTTAAAAACGTGTTTTGCAACTACGGACACAGTATATACACCATTATGATGCTTGAGGTAAGTGCACATACAGATGAATTTAGATAATAGCCCCATGAAAGGATTGATGGGTCAATTATCAATGTAATCCAAAACACTTGCCCATTATTTTGGACCATTACAAGAGCAAAGTCCGTCTTTCACCGGGAAATCGAAGGTTGCATCGCAAGGCTCTCGGCGAATAAATCGACTGCAATTGCAGAGCTCTTTGAAATGAGAACTTATTGCCCAAATCGTTTCGGCGCAACCTAAATAGAGTTGCCCGCAAGAGTTTTTCTCCTCCGTCTCTTCTATGTTGGAAAATTTTAGACAAAGATTCAATTTATTTACAAGTAAAATTAAAACAAAGATCATTTTTTGCTTTCTTTATCATTGATTGCGGGGGACGAAAAAGAAATAAAGAGCGTCCGCAATCCGATTTTAGTAAGGCGCTCTAGCCTCTTTGTGTGTAAAACAAAGCAGATGTTTGAATCAGCCAATCGATAATTTAAGAGAGATTGGTCGAACCAATGCATTTTGGAGAGACCGCAAATTGCGGACGGACGAAAAACAAGAAATTGCGTGCAACTCTGAACCTCAACCCATACATAAGCTTAGGCTAAACAAGACTTATAGTTTAAGCTTAAGCGGCTGAACGATCCGTATTTGGAAGCTTTCTAGGGTCCGAAAAAAGGGCCGCAATGGGTACTCATAGGATTCGCACCTTTTTTAGGGTGTGATTCCTATGCTCTTCATGGGAGCCAAGTGTGTTAAAGACACTGGGAATGACACATGGGTGCGACTTAGGTCTTCAATTATGAACGAGCCTTTCTGATTAGCGTCCCATATTCGTTCCGCCAATTTGCTTCTGCGGTTCGAATTTTGGCGCGAATTTGAATATTAATTTTGGGTTAGATTTTTTCAATGGCATTCTAAAGCTTTCCAAACCTGTTTTATCGAGATATGTAAGGCAAAATAACAAGTTTATTATCAAAATTTATTAAGTACAGAAAATATAACAAAAACAAACGTAAAATATAACAAAAACAAATAAAAATTTGCTCGAATTGAACGAGCAATCAGAAGAAAAAGAGGATGAGGAAGAATTCGACTAAAATTCTTGCAAATTTTTATTTGTTTTTGTTATATTTTACGTTTGTTTTTGTTATATTTTCTGTACTTAATAAATTTTGATAATAAACTTGTTATTTTGCCTTACATATCTCGATAAAACAGGTTTGGAAAGCTTTAGAATGCCATTGAAAAAATCTAACCCATAATTAATATTCAAATTCGCGCCAAAATTCGAACCGCAGAAGCTACCGTATTCCCTTTTTTTTAGCCCCACCCTCTAATTTAGCCCCACCCTCTAATTTAGCCCCACCCCAACAGAATGTCAATTAGCGCCCTAGCCATCTTGAGAAAAACTAAGTGCATATTCGTGTAGATCTCGTCGAGTTACGTAAGAATAACCTCAATGCCAAAACTTTGCCATTGAAAATATCGGAGAAAATTGAGTTTGAAAATTCAAATTCCAAAATTTTTCAGAGGTTGAATAATTTAAGCCCATGGGGCTAAATTACAGGGAATACGGTAATTGGCGGAACGAATATGGGACGCTAATCAGAAAGGCTCGTTCATACCTTGCATGTTGAGGGTTTTTCGCTTATTATCCTTAGAGATTTTCAAGATTGATTCACAATGCTTTATAGAAAATTCGAGAATTACAACACATTAATATGGTCACATATAATTCGTGGTCTTTTAATTTTTTCATCCATTTTTATTGTAACCGTTAACAGAGTTAAAATTCTAAACAATTTTATCTAAGCAAATTTTGAGATAATTTAATTTATTAATTTATGTAACTAGCTGCACGACGTTATTGAATTCGACTACACTGTACAACCTGTTTGTCTCGCACTTCCAGAAGGAGATCCTAATACGAAAAACAATAATATCTCTTGGATCACTGGATGGACATATGACAATGACGGCAGTTGGTATTATAAACTTCGCCAAGCTAAGGCTAATGAATACGTTTCATCTGTGTATCCGGAAGGAATCCTCTATATTAAACGGTATCTTAGTGAGGATCAGGTGAGTCAAAAATGAAAAAAATTAACAATACATGAAAGCATTTTCCGATATCCAAAAAGACATTATATCAGGTAGAAGCTCAAATTCCCCACCGCAAAATGGGCAAATATTACGGTAAATATTTTCCATTATTGGAATTAAGTGACACATTTTGCTAGATAGCCCCATATATCAGGTGGGGACATAATTTCGTAGACTGATATTTATGCATTTAAATTGCGCCGTTTCAGTTTAACCCCTTTAGAAGGTGGCTAGCTCAATTCTGGTATTGCTAGCTCCCTCTAAATTCGTATTTTAGAGAGGGTTAGCAATATCAGATTTGAGCTAGCACCCTTCTAAAGGTGATAAACTGAAACGGCGCGAATTTAAACACATAAATATCAGTCTACGATATCATGTCCCCACCTGGTATGCCGTTATATATAAAACATGGGAAATTGCTTTTACAGGGAAAACTTCCTCGGCGCCAATACAATGATAGCTTAAACCTTTTGGCATATTTATAGCCGTATCTACGCCAATTTTCAAAAGCATTAATTTTTCAAGATCCGTGTAGTTTGATACTAAAATTGATTTGAACTAGCTTGATAGCTCTACTTACATCAATTGTACAAATTGCATTCATTGCCTTATCTATGCCATATATTTCAGTTCTATTACGGAAGCCCTTTAATGCGCCAAAGGGAGAATAAACGATGGTACCAACATGGAATTTGGAGTATGTCCTTTGGTGCAACAAAATCGAATCTCAAAAGCGGATACAGAAAATCGATCGCAAATGACGAAAAAATCGGTACACTATTTTCGTAATTGAAAAGTGAAGCGTAGACACTTTGTCTAAGCTTCCTTGCATTAGGCCCCCTCGATTTTGTCTAACTGAGATGCCAAAAAATTCCCACCAAGCTTGCCTTCCGTCGGGGCGATATCTCTTATTTTTTGAGGGAATTATTTTATCTCGGGTTTTAAGTTTTCCTAAATCGAGAAAAAATATTTGGGCGCCGTGGCGCCCAAATATTTAATCTTGTCTAATCACACGCACCAGTCAATCCAACAAAATCTCCGAATAATAAATTAGATTCAATTGCATTCATTCACGAGCGCCGAGACACACGCTTCCCGTGTGTCTCGGCGCTTTGCTTTTAAATTGAATTTTGTATTTATTATTCGGAGTTTTTGTTGGATTGACTAGTATGTATTGTCTGGGTGTACCAGGTTACCTCCTGCGCCATGAGAGGTATTACTCGACAGCTGTCCTCAATAGTATAGAAATTTTCAGATCCGATTTTTGTGCTATCAAACGCTTTGCCGACTATTTCGGATGTTCCTGATTTTTTAAATTGGCATATTTTAGTCATGTAATGAAATAGGCTACACATCGGCACCAAGTGTCTTTCATGGCGGGACCACCCATGATCTGAGGTCAAATTCGGATTCCCCGTACCCGAATTAGGGTATGTACCAAAAATCTCGACATTTTAACGACAAAAACATGGCTGTGACGCATTTTGAGACAGCTCCCGTATATTTGGTGCCGATGTGGCTACTGTTTGGCCAATAAATGGCATTTTTCGAATCAAAGCGTCTTCGGGGCTGATTTGAGGTCATCATTAATTATATTATCGAAACCTTTTCCATCTGATATCGGACTTAAGTCCATCGTTAGAAAATTTGCCTCTTGCTTATCCATTCTAAAGATAAATAAAATACTTGCCTACCTCCCTTCCGTGGCCGGCCTTTACTAATTCATCAATCAGAGGTACTAAGGCATTCGTGTTCTAGACGTTCTAGATTTTTCCAATAGTTAAAAGTGAAAAAGTAGATGCAAAGTGAAGGGTTTATAGAGCATATTTTAAATTTTGCCGATTTTCACAAATGTCAGAATAGTAAACTAAAATAAGTGAATTTGTAGTATGTTATTAATCATCAATTTCGTATACGCTATTCACATTCCTCATGCTGTTTTATTTTCAGAGGTTTATACCAGGACCGATCATCACTGTCCTTGGATCAGAAAAATCACTCACGGAGAAGTATTATGCTCCTAAACGTATTCGTGCGTTAGCAACACATGCGTGTCAATCTACTCATGATGTATTATTGCATTTTATTGACGCAATAACTATTATGATTAAATGATTCTGTTCTCGATTTGTATTTTTGCGAAAGAATCTATAAGTGTGTCCAATATGCAGTCATCTATGCATACCGTAAATCCTCTAATTAATATAAGATAGAAATATATAGATATCCTCAATTTTTCCAACTTTTTCCAAATTTCAAATTTTTGGCGCCATTTCAATTTTCAAATTTGAATTTTTATTGCAAAATTTCCTATTATTTACAAAATTTGTCCAAAAAATTGAAAAACTAGGTAGAAATTACCGAAAATTCGATCAAAAATCCAAAAAATTCAAATTTTTGCCGAAAATTTTTTGCCAAAAATCCAAAGATTTAGAAAAAAGTCCCAAAATTTTCGGCGCGGCCTCTGAAATTTTCATTCCCCCCTCAAATAAATCCCCCTCAAATAATTCCCCTCTAGTACCTGACAAAATAATAATTCCCCCTAGGGATTAATTAGAGGATTTACGGTACTTGTCTGGCACCCTCGTTTAACAATCCGAAAACAAAACGGTCAAAAATCTATATCTCGTTTATCCAGCATTAGATAGCTTTGTAGGAATAAAACACTTACTTCTCCGGTACCTCACTTATCCGGCAATCTAGCCTGCCGGGTGATTCGGTGGAACCAAGAGAAAAAACCACTCCTACGCATTATACTCCTGTCCAAACTGCAGAAATCAGATGAACTGTTGCTCTCCAAAACTCTATAATTCGTGCTTCCTAAAGTAAAAACGCTCATATTTTGTTACATATTCTTTGAGTTTGAATTGTTCAATACATATCCCTTGACCTGAAAAAGTTTTATTGAAAACCGTAATTGTTTTGATTGCATGCATTGTATACATTGTTGTCACTTCGATCATTTATTGTAGCCAGTTCATTTTCAATTCAATAAAGTTATTCTTATTAAATACAGGGTGACCGATTTATTTCCACTTTTCTTTTCTAAGTATCTTCTTTCAATTTGTTTAGAGTCATTTTGTAACCAATACTTTATCATTTTGTTTAAAAAAAATCGGCCCGATCGGTCCACAAACAATGGAAAACGACGTTGCCGAAGATGAAAAAATTTTTCCCAAAATCGGCACGTAGGCGCCATTTTTGCTCAGAAATGGTCAAAAATGGATTTGGTGCAGTGGTATTGAATAACTAACTGAAGTTTCGAAATCAGCGCGTCGAAAAATCCTTAAAAACAATCTTTACGAGAAATTGTGGTAAAATAGAAATTGTTGGCCAAATAAGGAACTTTTTTGACACGTACGTTAAATACGATACGTACGTTAAACATTTTAACTGTACGTATCAAACAAGTTCCTTATTTGGCCAAAAATTTCTATTTTACCACAATTTCTCGTAAAGATTGTTTTTAAGGATTTTTCGACGCGCTGATTTCGAAACTTCAGTTAGTTATTCAATACCACTGCACCAAATCCATTTTTGACCATTTCTGAGCAAAAATAGCGCATCTGGGCATAATGTCAAGAAAACACCAAATTTGCAACTCGCTCTATAAAATGACTTCAGGCTCTTAATGTGAAAACTCCCAGGTGCAAAAATGGCCGTCAAAAACGGTCAAAAAGTTGGAATACCTGCAATTCTTCTGAGGTCCGATTTTGGAAAAACTTTTTACATCTTTGGCAACGCCGTTTTCCACTTTTGTGTGGACAGATCGGGCTGAACTTCTTTTAAACAAAATGGTAAAGTGTTGGTTACAAAATGAGTATAAACACGTATATTCATAACGCGAATTCAAAAAAGATATTTACACAAGAAAAGTGGAATATAAATCGATCACTCTGTAAAACTCAAACAATAGGAAATTTTTGCTCGGTTACTTTCAAATTCGTCTAGGAGCATAGCACTTCCCCATTTGTCGTTTCTTTAATCCAATCACAATAATATTCGATTCTTGTATAGAAATCTGAAAGTAAAATTATTCATCCTGAATTCAAGTATGACTTCCAAATAATTTGTATGCATGTTATTATGAAGCATGGATGGAGATTTAGCGTTCGGTGGCGGCTCAGGGCCCGTATGCACACCAGGGTTGTGCCGAGTCGACGAAAAGTTCGAGTCGAGTCGGCCGAAAATTCTTCGAGTCGAGTTTCGAGTCGACGAAAAAGTCGAGTTTCGAGTCATTTTCGAGTCAAATTTCCTGATGATTCAAAAAGTCAAAATTTTCGGTTTTTAAAGCAATTTTTTGCTAAAATTTGCTGTTAATTGTTATTTATTAGTACTACTATTCAATTTATGTCTAAAAAGGGGTGGTTTTTGGCTATTTTTGAGCTATTCCTGGCTATTTTTCAGCTATTTTTGAGCTAATTTTTGTTATTTTGAACAAAAAATGTCCCAAATTTTGAATATTTCATCTCTGAAATTGGTACTAATTTTTGGAAATAGTTATTAACTTCATAGCCTAATTTTGGCCTAAAACGCAAAAATAGCATAATGTTGCAATAAATTTAGCCGAGAAAAATTATGATTGTTAAAGAGCAATTTTTCAAAATTTCGAGGAGATAATCGGCTTCGGAGATCCGTGCTTATTGCTCGAGCGGTTGAAAATTATTATATCAGATTCTTCAGAACCAAGTGCATTGAATTTTACAGTCTTCCGCTGGCAAAATTCGTGAAATTTTCAATAAAGATTGTAATTTTTGAAAAAATTCGCCTGCGGCGCTATTTTTGACAGTTTCCGCATTAATTAATCAGTTAAAAATTCGCGGAAAAAATAGCGCCGCAGGCAAAATTTTTTGAAAAATAACTCTGTTTGCCGGATTTTGCTGCATTTCTTGAAAAATACGCTAATATTCCCTGCCGAAATTTTTGGAAGAATATACAAAATTTTAATGTCAATTTTTGGCAAACAGAGTTATTTTCAAAAATTTAATTTTTTCCGCGAATTTTTTCATATTTCTGGGTAAGTAGACCAATAAACATATGGCAAAAAAGCGCCGCAGGCGGAAATTTTATAAAAAATTGGAAAAAACGTCAAAAATTGACCAAAATTTATCATTGAAATAAATTCTAACATTGAAATTATTGAATATTTATTGAAAATTTAATAAATTTTTGGCCAAGGCTGGCGATAAACAATGAGACATAATACAAAGTGGGAGAAAAAAATAGCGCCGCAGGCGAAAATTTTTTGAAATATTAAGCCTGTTTGCCAAAAATACCGCTTAAAATACATTGAAAATTTACAAAAATGTGTCCAAAATTCCAATTTTTTTCGGGCCGCGCCCTACCGGGCGCGGCCCGAAATTTCGAGTTTCGAGTCGAGTCGGCCGAAATTCTTCGAGTCGAGTTTCGAGTCGGCGAAAAAGTCGAGTTTCGAGTTTCGAGTCACTCGGCACAACCCTGATGCACACACAAATCTCTACAGAGATTCTCTTCATCTTTTCTCCATAGTTTTCTCCCTGGCAAATAGCGGAGTTCATGAAAATTTTCATATTCATTATCATATTCTATGGATTTTTAAAAACTGCGTTAAACGTACATTGTTGTGTCAATTAAAATGTCAATTGAAAATTCGTTAGAAATTTTTCAATCTGTTGTTTCACTCTCTTCGATAAATCGGCGTTGGACAATCAATTGTGCCCAATTAAGATGTCTTCTTTATTATTTTAAATTGCTTTTCCAGCGAACTTTCCCTCGTTATTTCTATTTCATTTGGAAACGTTAGTTTTTCCCATGTAGCAAAAGAACTTCCACGGTATTCCGAATTTCGGAATAGAACTATTTTTGGATTCTAAATAAAATTTTTTACCATTTTTGTTTTCTTTCTTAGGTTTAGAAAGGTAGAGAAGAAGCAAATTAATACTTTTGGTCACTTCACCTACCCATAAACTATATTTCTTTACACGTTTAATTTATCGACGATATTTTAATTTTAGTTACAAGGTTTATTTTTACCAGACAAAAAGTCACCAAGAAGTTATGTAGTAAATTAAGAAAATTTTCTGATATAATCCTTATATAGGGATAAATTGTGTCCAATCAACAGATTGAATCGTTTTGGTCGAATCGATTGTCCAATCTCAAATTTAACAATCTTAACCAAAAGTTGAAAATGTGATCGAATTTGCGTTTTGTCAATTGTTATGATTATTTTATGTTAGTTATTGCAAAAAATAATGTTAGTTGTTGCAATAAAACCGTTCAATTTGATATATTATAAGCTTGAAATTCACTGACTAAGCTAAGTAGAAAACCTTTGAAAATCGCTCCAGAGATTTCACCTCTGCAGGGTGAGCAGAAAAATTTTCGCTGCAGAGAAAACCTGGGGAGAAAAATCTACACAGACTAAGGAGATCTCTGCAGCGGCGTGCCGAGAAGAATTACTGCAGAGATTATGTATGCATACGAAGCCGAAGTCGATTGTTTCCCCCAACTTTAAATTGGAGCACCGGTGTTTGCAGCACATGATTTTGCAATTTTGTAATCAAGTTTTTTTTGTTACTTTATGTAATCATTTTTGCAAATGATTGGAGTAAAATGAAATAAAAAAGTGATTATTTTTCTAAAAGGCCAATTTTTCTCATAAATATTTCATAAAATGAGTTGACTGTAAATAGTAATTTAGGACATTTCTACACTCATCTTTTTTAGCAAAGTCTTTTCAACAAAGTCTACTCGGTCAGATAAGACACCCGGTGAGTGATCATCGTCGGACTGTGTGGAAGAACTGTATCTCGTGATTCAGCTGTTAGCTTGGGACGAGTGATTGCTCAATGGATTAGTCTCGAAAAGGTAGGACCAGGTCGCGAAAAAAATTGGAAATTTTTGAAAAATAAGTTGAAAAATTGAGAAATCACGCCAAAACTCAAAAACGTGTTTTAAAATGTTTTGACCACGGAAAATAGTGGTTTTTTATGTTCCCAATCGATTCTTGGGCCATTCCGGACATTCCTGCTTTTCAAACTTTTGAATTTTTACCAAGAGTCAATTTTATAGAAAAACCACTTTTTAGACAAAAAAGGGATTTTTGGGATCAAAACATCTGCTCCTTTAATTCATTGACCGATTCCATTTTCGTCAATCCGGGGCTGAATCAACGATGTGATATATAATCGAAACCTTAAATAGATAACCTCACTCACAGATGAGTGAGTTTGATTGTAAAGCATACCGATTTTTTCGTCATTTGCGATCGATTTTCTGTATCCGCTTTTGAGATTCGATTTTGTTGCACCAAAGGACATACTCCAAATTCCATGTTGGTACCATCGTTTATTCTCCCTTTGGCGCATTAAAGGGCTTCCGTAATAGAACTGAAATATATGGCATAGATAAGGCAATGAATGCAATTTGTACAATTGATGTAAGTAGAGCTATCAAGCTACAGGTGTAGAATGAGCCGCTTACGCGGTTTCGCTCTACCGGGAAATGTGAAAAAAAAACAATTTTAGTATCAAACTACACGGATCTTGAAAAATTAATGCTTTTGAAAATTGGAAAATTCTTCTCGCAAGAGGTATTTTAAGTTTTCTTGATGCGCTGATAACGAATCTGCAGTTTTTTTTACGTGTTTTAACAAAAAAAACCATGTTTGGTTAAAAATACGCTATTGAGGAAGAATAAATGAGGGCTTTGCTCGGTATGGGTCGCCGCTCTTTTAGCTCGCTCTGATCCAGAAGAAGCCTCACCAGTTATATACCGTATTACCAGAAATTAACCCTTGTGTATGACTGTATTTCTTCTCCATGCTTAATCACACGAAAAACCAACGCGCTGTGCTATTTCCTAAAAATTTATCTCCTAAAAAATATTTTCTAATAGACATCGCAAGAACTTTCTCGAACGAGCACTGTCCCTCAAGGGTCTGTGTTTGGTTCACTTTTGTTTCTCATTTACGTATCATATCTCCCAGAATTATGTGAAACAGAAGGGGCTATCTGTAAACTTTTTGCTGCCGGCTTAAAAGCTTACCACATTTCCCGATCTAATTACGATTCAAAATTATGGGAGTGGGCTTTGACCAGGGTTGCCATAGACTCGGCTCCAAAAATAAGAACATTTTTATAATTTTTTTCAAACATAGGGTCCCCCTATGGTTTTTTAGCAAAAATTTTTCCTAGTGCATTCTTAGGGGTGCATTTTTTCAAATTTTTAAAATTCGCGCCGAAACTATAATGCCAATATTTTATTCTGCATGAATGAAAAAATAGCGCCGCAGGCGAACATTTTTCAATTTTAGGCGATATTCATAAAAATTTGCACTATTTTTAAATACTTGGAGAAAAAATGGTATCCAAATAGCGCCGCAGGCGAAAATTTTTAGGAAAAGTTGCTTTTATTTCAAAAATTCCCACTTGAAATTGGATATTGCGTGAAATAAGAACAAAATAAGAACATTGGCCAAAAATAAGAACAAATCTTACAAATAAGAACATTTTATTTTTCTAAGATTTGGACCCTCAAAATAAGAACAAATCTTAGAAATAAGAACATTTTATTTTTCTAAGATTTGGACCCTCAAAATAAGGACAAATCTTAGAAATAAGGACATATGGCAACCCTGACCGGGAGCTTTGACCATGCGCCGTCTTAACAGCAAATGAGTCTTTGTTTGTGTTTTATTGAACAAATTTATGTGCACAAACTAAGCACCACCTGATTATGTCAAACTCAAAACGTGCGGCAATTTGAATCGCAATACCGAATATCATTCGATCGCCATCAATTACTTTATATCAAAAAGAGTCCTATACCACAAAAATAACATCAAACTCACTTGGTTGACGTTAGCCTTTCGCTTAACATATAGAATTGTTTCAGGATCCACGTCTGAGACATTAGATATAACCGTGGCCTGCTGAAGTTTATTACACCAATCCCCGTCACTGTAATATGACCATCCGCTGACCCAAGCAATATTGCCGTGGATTTTACTCGGATTTTCCTCCGGCATTGGTAGGCAAATTGGTTGTACGAAGCGATCAAACTCAATAGATTCGGAAAGCTAAACATCAGCGATTTTTAACGTTATGTGAATATAAATCCTAAGCCACTCTCTCCAAAGTTTGGAAAAAATTAGTTTGGAGTCCAAACTCAAGCCTCCAAAATTCGCCAGAGATTATTGAATATGATTGTGTAAGTAAGTTTTTTGTTTGTTTCAATATAAACTAATAAACACCTACTTCGAGCAATATGATCGTAAAAGCCATGTGCCCATCGTTACAATAAACATTTTTGACTTGAAAAGTTTTGGCAGGCGGGTTCAATCTAAATAATAGGAAAACTTCATTGTGTTAATAGTTTGTTTAAGCCACAAGCCTTTCGATGAAATTATACTATGGTTCATATCTCAAAAGTATAGTCCGACTTGTTCTGCGCGGCTGACATTTTGAGTCACTTTAAAAGTGCGGCAGTTTGAATTGGGTTTTCGGAGTCTGGGCTGATTTCGGCGGTATTCGCTGGTTTTGGCTTTATAGATACAGTTTTAGAATGTAGAGTGATTGTTTTAGAGTACTTTAGACAAGTATAGACTGTTTATAGACCGTTTTAGACTTGTTTAGACAGTTTTTATACTAAATTGTAAGATTTCGTGACAGCGCATGTAGTAGATTAATATAAAACAAGCAAAATGTGTGATAAAATATCCTTTCGTTGTATACACTCTACGAAGCCAAAGCCAACCAAATACTGCCCAAATCAGCCAAGACGCCAAAAACTCAATTCAAATTGCCGCCCTTTTTCTGACTTGTTTACATTCTTCATGTGGCTGGCGTAGAACAAGTCGGACTATACTTTTCAGATATGAACCATAAACTTGAGCTATTTCAATGTTTCTAGAGCCTACTATACGGCCCGACAATAAACAAAATAAAAAATGGGACGTTATGTTTTTGATTTTACGCCATTGCTTTCATTTGCTCCGTCAGAAATCGAGCTTTTAGAGCGTTTGTGGCCAAGAAGATAAAAACCACAACTGATTTTTCGTTTCAAATTCGAATCAAATTCAACTAAAATTTTCTAATTTCCGTCTTTTACTAAAAGATCCATTCCTCTGATATAAATTGACTTACATAGTCGTTCGGTCATATAATTTTGTATATACTTCAAAAATTCCATCAGATGTGCAGTCATATCCAAACGCCAAAACCCATTTTTCGCCAACCACCGTGCCAAAACTGAGATCCTGTTTACAAAGTTCGTATATTTCAGTTGCTGAAAATAAATAGTGACAAATTGCGTATGTGACTATTGGACGTGGTAATCAGATTTAATCGGTTGTATGGTCCTTGAAAAATCTGTTAAGCCTGAAAGATATATTGAACTCCAGAAAATTGGAGTAGCATTATACTGACCAGGGTTGTGCCGAGTGACTCGAAACTTTCTAGTATGTCTCCCTATTTTTCCAAAATATTAGGCCGAAAATTTGTGAAATTTTGAATAAATATTCAAAAATTTAAATCTTCTAATTTATTTCAATGATACATTTTAATCAATCTTTAAATAGCAAGCTAATTTCTTCAAAAAGGTTTGCTTGCAGTGCTTTTTCCACGCGAATTTTTCCATATTTCTGGGAAAATACACCGATACATATAGGCATACCGCCATATTTCAAAACAATTTAATACAATAAATAATTTAGAGTCAAATTTTGACGTTTTTTCCATTTTTTTCAAATTTCCGCCTGCGGCGCTTTTTTTCGCCCTATATTAGTGTATTTTGCAAGAAATATGGAAAAATTCGCGGAAAAAAGCACCGTAAGCAAAAATTTTTGAAAAAATTGGCTTTTTCTTAACAATTGGAATAATATATGAGAGATTGTAATATGAATGGTTGTAAAAAGGAAGAGAGTTTTCCGTCGGCCATAGACAAAAGGACCAACATTTGACAGAAAGCGACCAGAAAAGAGTGAACCACGAAAATGACGATTATGTTTACACCAATTTTCGCCTAATTCTTCGGGACTTTAGAAAATCTAGTATTGGTTTTCCTATGCCAACTTTGGATCAAGATCCACTCTAGTCTATTTCGCATGATTGATGTCGGTCTGACGCGGTTTGGAACAAGTCCATGATCGCCCGGTACGGAGGTGCTTAATAGCTCAGTTTTTAGGTCTCGGCGAGTTATTACGGAAATAAAAAAAATTTTCTCAGGTAGCTCAAAAAAGGGCTATGAGTAAATACGGTACCGCAAATTTTTTGTCCCGAGATTTTTTGTCTGTTAATTGAGTTAACTTAGCGCACACTTCAGCTTAAGCTTTGACTAATAGCTTAAAATGACCCTAGGACTTAGGCGAACAACTTAGGTTTAGGCTTAGGCTTAAGCTTAGACTTTATCTTAGGCTTAAGTGTAAGCTACAAAGCTTAAGTTTAAGAGCTAAAATGTTTAAGAGCTAAAAAGCTTAAGCAAAATCACTGTGTTTTCGTAAAACTCCAAGCTCCACAATGTCCTTTCAAATACAGCGTATTGTGACTTTGGAAAACGGTTGCGAAGGTTATGGCATTTTATTTTAAGCCATGTCTGAAATATCCTTAAGGCAAGATTCCAGAATGAGAAGGATTTGTTGGCTTGGTGCAGAATTTGTGCACACGTGTTTTATAAATTAATTGGTGAATCATACATGCATGTCATATTATATGACATGCATATTTGAGTCATCAATTAAGCTACAAAAGACGCAAATTAGGAGTAGGAAAATTAGAGTATGAAATTTAGGAGTCACACTTTTTGGGTCAGACACGTACGTGGATTATGCATACATGCGCATGTGCCGGGATGCAGTGGCGTAGCCAGGATTTTTTTGGGGGGGGGAGGTAGGTTTTAGTGTAAATGGCCATTTTGGGGGGCCAAATTTTTGGGATTTGGTGGGGGGGGGGGGGGGGTTCGGCCCCGCTTTTTAAATATTTTCTGTGTAACAGTTTTTTAGCCAATTTTTGTCAAAATTTTTGGCGCTTTTTTTGCTATTTATAGATAAAACACTATTATGCGGCGAAAAAATGCGCCGTAGGCAAAAATTTTTGAAAAATTTGGCTGTCTCTTTAAAAATTGACAAAAATTTATCACTGAAATAAATTGTAACATTGAAATTTTTCAATATTTATTGAAAATTGCACAAATTCGGCCCAAATTTTTGGAAAAACAATGCGACAAACTACAAAGGGAAGGAGAAAACAGCGCTTGAGGCGAAAATTTTTTGAAATATTAAGCTAGTTTGCCAAAAATTTCGCTTAGAAAACTAGTGTCCCGTTTTTTCCCCATTTTTTTTTGGGGGGGGGGTACGTACCCCCGGTACCCCCTCCCCCTTGGCTAGGCCAGTGACGAGATGATGCGAAAAGGAAAGTTGCTTACAAATACGAGCCAAGAAAATGTAACTGAGAAATGGGTTATTGCCAGCACTACTAAAGATGCTGAAGTAATTCTTTGCAACAATTTCAGAATATCACGGAAAACCAACGAAAATTCTCTCACATCAAAAAATTACTAATCATAATCACCATTTTCGGATCCGGCAATTTTCTCGGACAAGTGATGATTAACCGACGGACCGGCCAACAAAGAAGAAGAAAACCGAATTTACTCTTCTTTTCCTAAGCAAAATTTTTCTTGTGATGAAAGCGTAAAATCGGACGTTTTATAACGATTCCATTTCACAAAGTCTATTTGTGCAAAAGATACTTACTCTCACAGACGAGAACCATCCACGGCCACGAATAAGGCACTGCGTCATGAGTTTGGCTCACATTTTGCGACAAATCCGGTTTTATAGGTGTGAAACCGCAAGAAGTGTGGCTTTGAAGCTTTTGAGAATGATCGCCAATAAACCAAATTCCAATCAATAACCAAAGAGAATAAAACATTCCACCGATCATAGCAGCGATATATGACGTTTTATGTGAATAATTCGTAGGAGATATCTAACTACAGTATTCTCTGTAATTACTACCCTGGAGGAGGTTTAATTCCGTACGGCGAAATCTATTTTTGTACCTTTTGAATTCTGATGTAAACGAGGTAATATCGATTTTGACCAAAATGACCATTTTAGAGGGCAAAATTGCTAATAGAGAGGAAAGATATTTGGAATCCTCAGGAAAAATTGACATTATCTCGCCTAAATTAAATTTTAGCTAGGCAGGCAAACAGTGGGTAAAAAATAGATTTCGTTGAACGGAATTAAACCTCTGCCGGGGTGGTAATTACAGGGAATACGTTATCGATAAATTATGCGAATATGAATATATTCGGCATGATTTGTATTAAAGTTATTACAAATATACAAAGAAATTGGCTAGAGTAACACTATTCCACCAGTCCAGCTGATAATAAAGTCCAAATTTACTGCTGTTGATAGTCGCTGAACTAATCTCTGTCTTCTTATCAGCGACAGCGCAAAGAGGGACGAGAAAGTGCACATAAACAAGTGGCATTGGTTTCGCATACATGTTGACCTTAATGACTGATTCCCTTGCAATATTCCTGTTATGTGACTTTAGCTAGCGATTTAATTTACTTCTTGACTATCATTCGATTTGAAGCCCAAAATATAAATAATAATCCATAGGATGAATATTTCACCCCCCAGGTATACAGAATTTTCAAAATATTTCTTTGATTTTCACTATACTTAATTAAAGTATTCTTTCAATTTTTCAAAAAGGTAACACGTTTATAAAATTCATCTTCTAATTTGGTATACAGTACATACATTCTATTC
The DNA here is from genome assembly GCA_022814885.1 of Ditylenchus destructor. Taxonomy (NCBI): domain Eukaryota; kingdom Metazoa; phylum Nematoda; class Chromadorea; order Rhabditida; family Anguinidae; genus Ditylenchus; species Ditylenchus destructor. The sequence goes on from JAKKPZ010000172.1 coordinate 21,452, forward strand.
TTTTTAGCTGCACTCCAGATTTGTCTTCTATCTATAATTTTTGATTCGAAAAGTTTAGGAGTTTTCCTGAAGCAACGCATTACATCTTTCTAAGGGCTAGAATAAACAATGGCAAATAACAAAAGTGTTGGCAAACAAAATGGGACAATTGGCAATGATGAAAATGAACATTCGCCAAAATATATATATGTAATAGCTTTGCACTATTTCGATTATAGTGCAATGTCTAGACAATCGATTACGGTTTTTTGACATTTGTTTATTCGTTGATAATGATCATTGACCAGCGTCTTAATCATCGATCAGCGTCACTCTTGATATGTCCTCTGTCTACCAGTTATTCTCACGAAGTTAGATTCAAATTATCTATAGTGAATTGTGCCAGTCTCGCGGCGAAAGCCGCGGGTTTTCCCTTCTTGTGCTACGACTAATTCATTGTCCGGTTCACCATCCACCCCATTTTCTCACACAAGTTTAATGGATTGTTTGATTTAACAAAACCACGATAATTTATATGTTTCAAATGCAATTTTTCAAAGAATTTGCAAGATTTCAAATAATCAAAGTAATTTTAGCGAACAGTCAGTCAAACAAAAATAAATTTTAATCTTTCTCCAATTTCTAAAGAATTACATTTGAACATTTTTAGCTCTGATCGAAGCTATTTTTGATCAATATCTGCACTACGTCATTTTTCTTCAAGAATGTCCAGCTATTTCCACGTCATCAGTAATTTGCCACTCATCGCGTTATCAGCTTGAACGCCTCGTCTCGCCTAGTTACATTGTTACGTGGATGATAAGACTGTCCATGAAAGTTTGTTCTTCTATGGAAAAATTAATTAACGAGTGATTCAAACTGTAAACACATAATTTTCTTCCTTTGCCCGGAAATTTAATTATTATTGTAAATATGGTTCTTTACTTTAAAAAGGTCATTTAACTCCCAATAAATATTCCAGTTTTAGAATAAATTTTAAGCAGCCAAAAGTTTGTCACAGACTCCGTCAAACGGCCCTTGGTTTTGATCCTCAGAAAAATATTGCTGAAAATTTTGATTGAATGCTGAAAATTCTCATAACAAAAAAGTGTCCTAGACTAATTTTTAAAGCCGAATACAGTCAAGTCTCTGACTAACTCGAATTTTGTCCGGGTTCGAATTTACTTCAAATGATGCGCAGCGCCTCCGGCGCTATCACGGAGTAGCGCAATGTTGGGGACTAGACATTAGTTTGCAAGAAATTAATATCCAGAAAAAAAGTCACTCTTGAACACCGCCGCTTTCGCCGCCTTTTCGGGCCTAATTTTTTAGATATTTAATTTTTGGTGTTTTAACCGGTACCTTTCGAATTTGGACCTTTCAAAGCGGCGGTGTTCAAGAGTGACTTTTTTTCTGGATATTAATTTCTTGCAAACTAATGTCTAGTCCCCAACATTGCGCTACTCCGTGATAGCGCCGGAGGCGCTGCACATCACTCTAGTACCCGCTAGAGCTGAAATTCTGAGGTGCGCGAAATCCCGAAATTGCAGCATTTCGCGCACCTGTATCTACCTTAGCCGTGCTCGTTTCGGGCTGATTTTGGTACCAATCGTCTTCCCTTGAGCTGGGGAGCATTTTGAGCTATCACTCGGCCCGATCCGAGCACGGCTAAGAAAGTTGCCATGTGGCCAAAATCCAGGAATTCCAGGATTTCGCGCACCTGTACCTTTGCAAGCCGTGCCGGGATCGGGCTGACTTTGGTACCAATCGTCTTCCCTTGAGCTGGGGAGCATTTTGAGCTATTGCTCGGCCCGATCCGAGCACGGCTAAGAAAGTTGCCCTATTACGTGACCCCACGTGACTCACGTAACTCACGTTTCACGTGAAAAAACGTGAAATCGGCTCGTGCCAATCGACTCAGCGTGGCCGATTTAGGGGGGGGGGGTACCCGCGAGCCCCAGGTCCGGGAGCATCAAAAAGGTGGTTAAATTAAAGTTGGCCCAGGTGAACCACATCCGACAATTGCGGCTTAGGTAGAGTGGATAAATTGTATGAATTGGAGTCTCAGGAAAACGCATCTCTGATTAACGAGGGTCAGAGATTAACGCGGTTTCTGCACGGTCTCGAATTTACGTTTTGTATGAGATCACATGAGTTCATAGTTATTTTTCACAAATTTTAAAAACTATAGTATAGTTTAGGAAACTGTAGAATACGCTTTCCATAGATATTAAATGCTTCTGATCGCTGGTTCCGGAACATTCTAGAAGTGCGAGCAATGACACAATTAAAAATCCAGATTCTCTGTTTTAATTTACGCCACTACTCTTCCTTCTAGAATGTTCCAGAACCATTAATTAGAATCATCTTTTCAAATCATTTCTCTAAACAAAATTTAGTCGACTCCAAGGAATGCTGCGCCTTATAATCTGTCTAGCCATAATTTTCTGTCTCGCCGACGCTTCTGTCCATAAATTTTTGGCGAAGCCCCACCGACTTGAAGGTGAAGCAGCCGCCATTCGACACAATGCCATTCGGAACAGACGCTTGCAGAGTATTCCAGAAGATTTGCGCAATTTCGAATCGCTTTCGAAATTATCGCCAAAACTGACTCTAAATCGCACGACGGATTCATATTGGGCTTATACTGCGAATGTCACCATCGGAACTCCAGGTAGAATTATTTTGGAAGGAAAGGTAAAAATATTGAAAATGTAGCCGAGAAGTATGCAAAGTTAGCCAATACTGAAATTAACTTTTACAGTCAAGCCTGACTTATCCGCCACCCAAAGGGACCGGACCCAGGAGTGGCCAAGTTAGGGTGGCCAGGCCCCTAACTGGGGGGGTTTGGGGGTTTGTAACCCCCTCCAAAAAAATTCTTAAGCTAAAAAACCATAGGGTCCGCCCTATGGATTACAAAATTTTCGAGAAAATTTTGAAAAATGCACTCCTAAGAATGTGTTTTTTCCACTTCTCAACCCCCTCCCCCCGAATTTTTTAATCGTATATTCAAAATAAAATCGTTACCGACGCAAACTTTTTGTAGAAAACGAGTCCTATTTTTGTATTAGAGACCTTTATGTGTCCCTGTAGCACTGTACTATGAGACTTTGTATGTCCCTTGTATGGAGCAATGCTAAAAAGATAACAACGCAACAGTTAGTGCGCAGACAACAAACAAAGGAAGTGGGGAATTAAACCGGCAGGCGCAGACATTCTCTGCTCTCTAAAATTTTACCTTGTCTTTTCGTACTGCCGCACACTAGCCATCTTTTAACCTCCTCTCAACATATAAAGCCAAGCCTGGGTTTTAAGAAAAATACCCAATTCAAATTGCCGCGCAAAAACTGACAAACTGCAGCTTGTGCGTGGGAAAAGTTCGTTTATTTGTTGAGCATCGGTCCATAGCTCTTGTTTTGGATCGTTTTCCTTTTGAGTTTCGTTTTTTGGCTTGTAGTATGAAGCCAGGTGAAGTCAAAACTTTCGATTGTCGACACTCCCAGACAAAATAGAATTGAGAAAAAATTATTGTAAAATCGCACCCACTGACGTTTTATTGCCCATGGCTTATGAGCCGCGATTCGCGACACTTTTCTCAAGAATCAGCTAATTTTATTTCAATGATCTAAAAGTGATGGCCGAAAGTAATACGCAGCCCATTACCCAGTCCTGTGACTTTTTGGCATGGAAGTCAATCAATTATGAGCACGTTGGTCCCACCACGATCATGCAGTTTAGCCCTTTACAAGAGGGGCTAGCTCAAAACTAATATTATTGACCCCATCTAAAATCGTATTTTAAGGGGGTTAGCATAATCAGTTTTGAGCTAGCCCCCTTGTAAAGGGCTAAACTGCATGATCGTGGTGGGACCAACTTGCACAGCCTTTTGAGCGGATTGACTTCCATGCTTTTTGGCATATTTTCGTTTTGGGACCAGTAATCTAGTTCATTTTCAGCCGCGTGGATGCAGATCTTCCGCCAAAACACACGTTCGATCCAAGGTACGATTGGATTATGTGATTATTTCTTTTGGCTATGGTGTGGGAAATTTTGATATGAGAAATTTAAAAAATGAGTCTGCCATAGTTTAGAATTGCGAAAAATATTTTCGAAATTTTAGCCTTAAAAAATTATAAATTTTTTGCCGGGAATTTAAATTTTATTTAATTCGCAGCTATTTTGTATAAAATTAAATTCCCGGTAAAACAGTTTACATTTTTCAGCGTAAAAAATTCCAGAACAAATTTTTGAAAAATGCTACAGCCTTTTATGCATTCTAGACAAATTTTTAGAAATTTCTCATGTGAAAATTTCTATATAAATTTTCCCCCTCTCCAATATGGCAAAAGAACCAATATTTGCACTTTACAGCAGCTCCTCTACATATGTGGACAAGAATGGAAACTTTACTGATTTCCCTTGCGGCAAAGGCATTAATGGAAGCGATCAAATCAAGGTAAACATGTCATTTTTTGTTTGCGTAAAAAAATTGGACCGTTTTCTGAAAATATTTTGCTATTTTATGAAAAAATGTTTTGAACAGTTCCCAAAAAAATATGGGAAACACCCTTAGGGTGACCTTTGACTCAAGTGTTTTACTATTGCTCCTTCTCAGGTTGGTACTAGGGGGGTTTTGGGGGGATTTGCGGAGTTGTAACCCCCTCCCGAAATTCGGAAGCTAAAAAACCATAGCGTCCCCTATGGTTTTAAAAATTTTCGAGAAAATTTTGAAAAATGCACCCCTAAGAATGCGTTTTTTTCACTTCTCAACCCCCTGAAATCTCAGCCGCCCCCCCCCCAGAAATCTCAACCCCACCCCTAAATTTTTTTCTGGGTACGGGCCAGGGCTGGGAACTTTGATCGCGGGTCCGATCCGATCCGATACCTGGTGACCGCCAACCCGATCCGATCCGATACCTGGTGACCGCCAACCCGATCCGATCCGATCCGATCCAAAATTTTTCACCAAATTTGGCTGTTTTTCAAAAATTTTTCCAAATCATCTAAGTTTGCTATTTATGCCCAAAAGTGGGTCAAATTTGCAATTTTTTGATAAAATATGCCAAAATTTATGTTTTTTTATGAATTTGTACAATTGTACTACTTTTACCTAATTTAAAAAATAACAGGAATAAATAGCGCCGCAGGCGAAAATTTTTCAATTTTTTGGCGAATTTCATATAAAAACCTTCAATTTTTGGCGTTTTAAGCTCAAAATCAGTACTGTTAGTTTCTAAAAACGACAATCACTGTCGAAAACCAATGGAGAAAGAACGAAAAAACAGCGCCGCAGGCGAAAATTTTGCAATTTTTCCCGGTTTGGTACAAAAATTATTCGATTTTTCGCGATTTTCATATAAAAATATTCAAAATTCTTGCAGGAGAAATGGTAACCACATAGCGCCGCAGGCGAAAATTTTGTAACTTTGGAATGGTGGTTCATTAAAATTTTCTAAAATTTTTCCCGGCCGCGCCCTATCGGGCACGGCCGGCGGGAATTTAAATTTGAATTCCCCGGCCGAGTGCATTCTTAGGGGTGCTTGGATCGGTTCAAAAAGGCCAAAAAAACCGATCCGATCCTCAAAAAACCCGATATTTCCGATCCGATCTCCCAGCCCTGGTACGGGCCTGCTCCTTCTTTCTTTTCCTGACGTTATTCCTTTAAGCAAAGACACCTATTTTTGCAGATGACGAGCAAGGTTAGACATTCATAGGCGAATAACGCCTTATTAGGTTTGTATAAGTCTTAAATAAGACTTATGCTTAAGGCTCATATTTATTTTGTCGTTAACTAATTTTAACCATTTAACTAATTTAGTGTCTATCCGTTTAATGGCCCCTAAGATATGGCCCCTAAGATATAGATATAGTTGCTGGGCCGGTGCACAGTCAAACCCCCAAGCTTGCCATTTTTGGTCATAACTTTTTTCTGGAACATTCTAGAATTACGTGTAATGGCTTAAATTCAAGCTAAGACTCTTTGCTATCGATCGGTATATTGCATGCCGCATATCGATTCAAGATTCTCGAGATTCGAATTTTTTTGTCTCTACTCTTGAATTTTCGTACTTTTGTGACAAAAAAATTCGAATCTCGAGAATCTTGAATCGATATGCGGCATGCAATATACCGATCGATAGCCAAGAGTCTTAGCTTGAATTTAAGCCATTACACGTAATTCTAGAAAGAGAAATGAGAGAGAAAAATGAGATGTTAGAGTTTTTGACTCATGCAAACAAAAGTTGCAAAAAAATCTTTCGCAAAAAAGGTCCTATTGTTAACAGAAAAGAATACTGTGCCATGAAATGTATCAAAAATTTCAGGTTGACGACGTTTCAGCGAACGTTGTCCTGGGAGTTATCACCGATAGCATTGGTTACCTCCTTCGATACTATCCCGTTGACGGTGTTTTGGGTCTGAATCCCACCAAGCCGTACTCTAATGCAGACAATTTGGTGTCTCAACTGGTGGGCACTATGGACACTCCGGTCATGAGCTGGTGGCAGAATACGTGAGTTTTGATTCCAATCATCCTAATTTACAAGTAAAGTGTCTATGTCTGTCCGTAGCCAAAATTTTGTAACCAGAAGCGAAAAAATGCATTCTTAGGGTTTCATTTTTCACAATTTTGAAAACCATAGAGGGACCTTACGGTTTTTTTGCCAAGCAAAATTTTTAAGCCAAGCTAAATTGACTATCACTCGGCCGGATCCGCGCACGGCTAAGAAAGTTAGAATAACGGGATTCGCGGGGAAGGCCGCGGGTTTCCCTTCTTGTTTGATCCTAAGCGACATGTCCTGATCCTTAATTGAAGCCTCTATCTGTGCGCTATTCCGCCACTGCTATACACGTTTATAGCAAATGTCCAAGACGATTTAAGATTTGAATTTAATTTTTCCCGCCAAACATATATTTGCGGACAAAAGGCGTCACTGGAAATTTTTCATGAGGTGATTACTCAGCAGGGACTCCTATAGATTGGAAAAAGCGCGCCATGATTTTTACTTATGGACCGATGCCCAAAAGCTCAACGCACTTTTCCTACGCACAATGTCAGTTTTTGCACGGCAATTTGAATGGGTATTTTTTGCTTAAAACCCACGCTCGGCCTTATATGTTGAAAAAGCGCTAGTGTGCGGTATCATGAAAGACAAGGGAACATGTTAGAACACAGAGAATGTCTGTGACTGCCTGGTTATTTCCCACTCCTCTGTGAAAAAACGCGTTGATCTTTTGGGAATCGGTCCATACGCACAGCTCACTTTGGGCGGCGAGGACACAGACAATTGTCAATCTAATTATGTGTACGCGTCACAGCAACCGTCTCGGCGGACTACTTACGGAGATTATCGCGTGCATATCGCTTCTGCACAAATCGACCAAATGACTGACTACGAGGTTAGTTCAGAATTTTTTATTATTTCTCTTGTAAAATTAGAGTATGATTGCATTCAGTCGGTGTTATGTTTCCAATTCCTTTTGATTAACTCGGGGGGGGGGGGGTTCAAAGGTGGCATTTTTTCGGTTGGTCGTGAATTTTTTTCTCGCTTACTTTGAAGGACATCTACCAGAAAGCTTAAGTCTGGGCTGTCAGCCCACAAGCCTGCTTCTATTCAAAAAAGGCAAATGGTCGAAAATTTGGGCAGATAGAGACAATCAGAGAAAGGAGAAATAGTGTGGAAGGTAGCGTATTGAGACAAATAGAGAAAAAATTTCATAACCAACCGGAAAAAATGCCACTTCTGGAACCTTTCGAGCAAGTGAAAAATCTAAACGAACATAAAGCGCGCAAACTACTCTCAGTTCCAATAGGAAAAATCAAATCGGCCATCCTTGGCGTTCAGCTCTAACTTGGGAAATTTAAAGGAAACAAGCACAAGCATATCGCCAATAATAGTCGATTTAGATTGGGAATGGGTAAACCCCCCCCCCCCGGTAAAACCCCCTCCCCCCGGTAAAAACCCCCCGCTGGCGGTTTTTGGCATAACTTTTTACTGGAACATTCTAGAAGGATGAGTAATAGCTTAAATGGAAGCTAAGACTCTGGGCTACAAATCGGTATATTACATGCCGCGTCTCGATTCAAGATTCTCGAGATTTAATTATTTTTGTCTCAAAATTTCAACTTTTTTTGCAAATTCGAGAATTTGAGACAAAAAAAATTAAATCTCGAGAATCTTGAATCGAGATGTGGCAAGTAATATACCGATTTGTAGCCCAGAGTCTTAGCTTCCATTTAAGCTATTACTCATCCTTCTAGAATGTTCCAGTAAAAAATTATGCCAAAAATGGCGAGCGGTGGGGGGGGGGTTTACCGGGGGAGGGGTTTTACCTAGACTCATTTAGATTTGTCGAATGGCAGGTGGACTGCGACTTGAGTAAAATCAAAAACATTATTTTGAACATTGGAGGCACCGGAGACAAAGCCGATGGCACCACAAAACAGCTCATCTTGACTGGAGCTGACTATGTCTACTATTATGTCAGTGCTTAATTAATGAGACTAGGGAAAGCGGCGCGGCCTATGCCCCGCTAGGCTTATCCGTAAGTAACATCTCGCCCGGGAAAGTCCTGACCTCGTGAGAGACATGGTGAGCATAACATGACCTCGTTAGAACAAATCTCGAATCTGACGTTAGATTCGTGATGGCGTCCGAAAACCTCCGGACGCAAAAAATCAGCTCAGATGCTTTGGTTTCAAAAATGTCATTTTTCGGGCGAAAAGTGGCTTTTTCCCACAAAATTTTAAAAAATTGAGCAAATCCAAAAGTAAAAAGAAGAATATCCAGAAATGCCTCGCGAATAAACGCGGACAAAAAACTACTTCCCGTGGCCAAACCCCTTAAAAACACGTTTTTAGTTTTGGCGCGAATTCAAATTTTCAATTCAAACATTTTTCTTACATATTTCAAAATTTTACTAACGAAATTAAAAACTATATATCTTTGGGGGATAATTAAATACAAAATTACCTTTCAGAAATAATATGAGAATAACAGAAATATTACGACGCCTGCGTTGTGCTCGCTTATCCTTCCGAATATGCTCATACCGAGGAACTGACACGTAGATTTATGAACAATCACTGCGTCGCTTACAATGCAAAGGAAAAAACTGTGGGATTTGCCGATGTAAAAGTGAAGAATAATGATCCAAAAACTTATTGAGAATGACGATCAGTTTCGCTTTAGTTTGTTTCTATGTTAAATAAAGTGATTCGTAAATGCGCGGATTTGTGGCGGAGCACATTTTCGTTGAGAACGAAATTAATTACTAAAAAATTTTTTTGACAGATATGATAGAGCAGGTCCTAAACTTGCGTTTTGTAAATTATGTATGGTATTTTCTTTTACCCTAATTTTAGACGGCATCCTTACGGTTGGGTCATTTTCAGTAGAATCTGTAAGGCAAACAGAGTTAACATTCATTGGAAAACACAATACCATATTTTCTCTAATTGAAGCCCCTACGTAATTTCATTTTACCTAAAACGGGATAGAGTTTTTTCCCGAATTCAAATCTCATTATTAGGGTGCGGATTTTCCGGACATGAAAAATGCCATTTTCGGACACAAAATCGGACATTTTCGGACAAGTAAAATTGCTAAATCAATAGAGGGACCCTATTGTTTTTTTGGCAAAAATTTTTTCCGAAAATGATTTTCCAAACCATAGGGTCCCCCATGGTTTTTTTGGCAAAAATTTTTTTCCGAAAATGATTTTCCAAACCATAGGGTCCCCCACGGTTTTTTTGGCAAAAATTTTTTCCGAAAATGATTTTTCAAACCATTTTCGGAAAAAAACTTTTGCCAAAAAATCAATAGGAGGGACCCTATTGATTTCATGTCCGAAAATTTTGATAGAAGTCGCAAAATCGAACATTTCCGGACATTCCCGGACATGTCCGGGAAATCCGCACCCTAGTCATTATTTAAAACTGTATCCAATTTTATCAACATTTGTAATAGCAAGGTCATTGTTCAAAAGTTTTAGATGACATCTATCATTGACATGTATAACACCTTCATTGCCAAAGTGTTTTCGCCATCGTTGTTCTTTGAATTGAACAAGAGAGGGCGAAAACTTTGGCACCTTAACCAAGCGTTCGGTTCATCCCGCATCGCCAGTTCTGCTTCGAGGGCTTTTCTTCAAATCCATGTATCTTGATATGGCCACTCGGCCATACCAGCGCTTTTAAGAATAGTAGCGATAGTAACTTATACAGCACTGAAAAAACTTTAAGCCCTTATATCTCAGAGAGGATGAAATTTTGCCAAAAAATTGAAAATTTTGGTAAAAATTGGCGAAAAATCGATCAAAAATCCAAAAAATTCAAATTTTTGGTGAAAATTTTTTGGTGCCAATTCAAAATTGGTTTAAATTTTCAAAAATTTTCCCAAATTTTTCCGTAGGAGAATTTTTTCGTAGGAGTAGATGTCCATTTAGCAAAAACTGACATTTGTGTCGTCGAGTTACTTTTTCATAATCTAATGATCCCCAAATGTCAAATTCCGAAGTCGCACATCCAACCCTATGTCAATCCTTGTAAGGATGCTCGGGCGCATAAGCCTAACTACGGCTATGGGATAGAAATTCCTATAGAAATTTGACACCAAAGGGGGTGGTACCTCACAGATTTTTTCGAGTTTTTGGTAGGGTCCGGAATTTCTCTGCAAAGTACATTTTTAGGGTAATTTTGATGCGGGGAACACGAATTTGAGGTTATTTTTTAACGAAACTCAGGCTTTTTTGCGAGAAAATAGATTGTCCGACCCCGGAATCGAACTTGAGACCGAAAACTCCAACTTTGACCGCTTATATCTCAGAGTTCCAAAAAACACAAAATCTTGGCCCCTGTCGCCAATTTCAGTGCCAATTTGAAACTGGATTTTCCAGGTAACTGTCTAGCCGTACTCCCTCGTGAACTGTGAACGCTTATATCTCAGAGAGGATGTTCATTTAGCAAAAACGGACATTTGTGTCGTCGAGTTACTTTTTGATAATCTAGCGATTGCCAAAGGCCAAATTCCGAAGTCTCACATCCAACCCTATGGCTCTCCTTGTAAGTTTTTTGCAAATAAAAGTTATAAATTACCTCGAAAATATGTGACTTTGGTATGTCTCTCGGAATTGTCAATATCTATCAAGTTTTTGGGAAGCAAAAATAAAACTTTGAAAAGGCTCCACAGAGAAAATACTTGGCTAGTAATTCTATAGCCAAGTATAGAACTTCCCAAAAACTTGATAGATATTGACAATTCCGAGAGACATACCAAAGTCACAGATTTTCGAAGTAATTTATAACTTTTATTTGCAAAAAACTCAGGTATTCCATATTCTATTGGCCAATATTGTAGAGGAATTTCATTTTCGTATCATATTCTATAGTATAGAATATGATATATAAAGTATATAACACTCAGCAGCGGTCTTACGTTATGTAAAAGAAATTTTGCTTTAATCTTTGGGAAATTCACAGATTCCCATTTTCCAAATTACGACTTTTCGAAAAAATATGTTAAAACCAAGACAGGTTTTCGAATCTGGCACATTTTCATTTTTATGGCTAATGAAGGGGGCTGCATTGTTGCTTCTCACAATGATGTTGCATTGCGCTATGACCATATTCTACATTTTGTTACAAAACATGATTCACTGATCATTTAGGATTCCACGGCTAGTAGGCGAACAGATGCGAAGAGGATTACCGCAGATAGCGGGATCTAACTCACAGGAATCGTAGCGACTCCCGGGCTCGTTATGTCCGCACGACTGCACTCGACAACATTGCGACTAACCGTAAATCACAACCTCCGAACTATTAGAGCTATTACCTAGACTATTAGCTAGACAGAAGTGATAACGGGACTTATGCCACACCAAAAAAGTAGAACATCAAATTTACACCAATGAGAATTTGTATTTACTGTACTTTACATTCAATGATGCAATGTTTAAAATCCAATATGGAGCAAAGTAATAAACGATTACTTATAATGTATGGAATGCAACTTATTTGTTATGAAACACAGTTACTTTGGATATGACGTGGCTGGTTGGATTCTTTACTTCTCTCAAGATTCGACCCAACTATTGGTCGTTATGGACCACGAGGACTGCTTCGAAGTCAATCATCCTTTTTATTTTCTTCGCGCGAAATCTCTGCTCCGAATTTATGGATGTGTAGCTCAGCTTTGCGTTCTTTCCTGCATCGTAGTTGAAAACTTCATCCCTTGGCACTTCGCGATAACTTGGCTGCCTCCGGGGATCTGGATTCGGGCTTACCACGGTGTGTGCCCCCGAGCGATACCACCCTCTGCTGTATAAAACATCAATTAATTGGTCACAGGTTTTTCCATCGTCAATGATGGTCTCGCCCAGGTATGCATAAGCCGTCAGACGACTTTGTTGCGAATAAGCAACGTGAAATACGCTAATAACTACGTTTGTCGTCCAAACGTCTTTCACGAGAATCAGGAACATAATAAAGATTGGGAATCGTATCGAAGCCATGACGAGTGATTCTGAAATTTGAGATGTGATTTGAAGTCATGTATACTTATCTATAAAAAAAATTGATTCTCTGGATCCTGGTTATCGAGGTCCTACCTGCACAGGTGGTGCCTACGGCACCATGTGCCTATGGCACCCCGAAGCCTTAGGCTGTTTACCTGTGGCTTTGTCAGTGAGACTCGCGGCCTTCGGCCGCTCGAACACTGAATCTGGTGCCCAGTTCGACCCCGTTCGACCATGTCGAACATTGTTCGTCCCTGGAGTCAAATACGACCTCAGATTCGGCTTTAGCACATCCGAAAACCCCGGGTGCAAAAAATCTGCTCCGCAAATGCTTTGGTTCGAAAAATGTCATTTTTTGCCCAAAAAGTGCCTTTTTATACAAAATGTTCAAAAACGAGCCAAATTCAAAAGTGTAAAAAGCGAAGTTGTCCAGAATGGCCTCAGAAATCGATTGGGAACATAAAAACAGCACTTTATATGGCAAAACCCCGTAAAAACACGTTGTTGCGTTTTGGCGCGAATTCAAATTTTCAAATTATCGATTGCCCGGGCCTAACTTTTCGAGACCTTTCGATTGAGTTATCGCACGCCCCGATCTAACGGAGGGATCGTCTCAAACATTGATTCGTGGTGGGACCACTCACATGTAAAATCGTAAAACGGCGCTTCTCGATGCGTAGACCAACTTTGCTTTTTACCCCACCTTAAAAAGTGGCATTTTACGTGCGTTATGGCCATTTTTACACAAAAACTCCGTTTTCTCCATTTTCGTGGTAGGACCACCCCAAATCTGAGTCGATTTTTAAGGAATTATAGGAGCTTTACTATGTTGGAGAGTTTACTATCGAGGTGATGAAATCTCGGTCGAAAACGACCTAAAAAGGGCCTAACTGACAGGTGAGTCCAAGCTAGCGAACCCTTTTCTAGGATCAAAACGAGGCCGAGCCCTTATTGATTTTCGCACAGGCCACTGATATCTTGACGACTCATGTGCGCGCCGGGCGCGCGCAAAATACGATGCGTATCTTATATGATACACTGGGCACTAATGGGGGTCACCAAAAGCGTATCTTTTAAGATACACTGGGCAATGAAGGGTTAAAGGGAGAGGAATCGGTTTAGGTTATTTACAAGAATTGAAAACCCGCGGCCTTCGCCGCGGTAGAAAAGAAGGTCGTGAAAGCTTCTAGATCATTCTGGAAGGTTCTATGAAAAATCCTGAGCCAAGATTCGAACTCAGCGAAGTGGATTTGCTATATAGGGCAAAATTTGGGGTAGCAAATGAGAAAGTTGTCCTTGAAACTGCAAAAAGTGGCAAAAATTAGGTTTTTTTCGGCAAAAATGGTACTTTTTTAGCCCCCACCAAAATTTTTTCGAATATGGTACAAATTCGTCGAGACCTACAGAATGAGCTATTATGCACCGCCGTATCGGGCGATCTTAGGGTACTTGCCTTTGTAAAACACCCAAATAACACGTTTTTCGGGTTTTGGCGCGAATTTAAATTTGAATTTCCAAAAATGTTATCAAGTCCCGTCTATCCAACGAGATACGCCAAGGGACGGAGCTCCATCCTGCGCTTTAGGTTAGGGTGGAAATTGATTAATTAATTTGAAATATACTGTCTTCAGTCCCTGGACAACTTTTTTACCGGCTACTTATTAAAATATAATAAATAAATGATAAAGTTAATTAAAATAAATAAAATCAGAAAACAAAAAACAAAAAACAAGGAACATTGCTAAATGGAGAAATTGAAGTAAAATATAAAATCACAGAGTGTCGCTGTTGTGCTCAAAACTTCGACAACTTTATACGCATATCGTTATCTTGTCTTGTGTCTTGTCACATGAGAGAAGACAAATCGAGATGGGTAAACCGCAACGTGGTAGTTTGTGCTTGTGTTTGTGCACAAGCAACGTGGTAGTTTACGGATCAATAATCAATTTTGTTGTATTGCAACGTCGTTTTGGCAAAATTAAATGGAAAGAAACGAGAGAACACTTTGCTCGCATAGACGTTAGGGAAGCAAACAAGCTGACGTAAGCACTCTAACCAGTTGGTTCGCTTTACGCAAACACACACCTTGCTTGTCCATCCATACATCCACTCTAACCAAGTCGCTGATCCGTGTTCGTTCGTTCACCTTAGCTCGAAGCCATAAATCCCGGTAGAAGCAAATCTTGTCGGCAAGACCGGTACCAATCGATTCCTCTCACCGAGAGGGATCGATCTAGCTATCACACGCCCGGATCCGAACGGCGATTAGAAAGTTTCCTTTGTAAAAACCCCCAAAAACTGAAAAAATGACGTTTTCTTGCTTTTCGTGGCGGGACTACCCCAATTTTGTCATGGCTTATCCACCTAAAATCATGGGTTTTGGAGGGTTTTCGCCAGTTTGTGGTCCGGGAGCCTCAAAAAATGGGAAATTCTGTTGAGGGGAACCAGCTTCGCCATGCAACTTAGAGGGTCCGGATATGCAAACGTAAAATACTTATAGTTTTATTACTAGGGCGAGTATTTTTGGGATCGAAATATCGCGTTTTAGGATCCTAAAAAGGATCGAAAAAACGGCATTTTAGGATCGAATTTTCCCCAAAAAGGCCATTTTAGGATCGTAATTTTGCAAAATTTTGATCAAAATTTGCCAAATTGTTCGAAATTTTGCTGATTTTGATCAAAATTTGCCAAATTGTTCGAAATTTTTCTAATAATTTCGAAATGTTTCGAAAAAATTTTTCACAATTTTTTTTCAAAATTTTTCAAAAAAATTTTCGAATTTTTCCAAAAATATTTTTCTACATTTTTCTGAAAATAAATTAATTTGGCCTAATTTTGAGTCAAAAATCCCATTTCAGGATCAAAATCCTAAAAGTTTTGGCCAAAAATCTTCCAAAATGGCGGTTTTCGTTGTAAAAATGCCGATTTTTGCCAAAACAGGATCGATCCTAAAATTTCCGAAAAAAGACCAAAATAGGACTTTTTAGGAATTTTAGGATTTTTTAGGTATGATCCTAAGAATCCTCGCCCTATTTATTACTGTTCAAAATTGTTGAAAAACAGAAGTTCTGAAACTGTTTTAGTAGCTTTTAGTCAATAAATTATATGTTTTATCAACAGGTATCTTTAATGAAAGTCATCTCATCAAATATGAGGTTGTTCACAAAGTTTTCAGACTGGCCACAGGGTTTCTAATCGAAAAATCGAGGGTCCGGAAATTATGCTGAGTTCACCTATATAAGGGTTTTTTGATGCGGGGAATCCGAATTTGAGGTCATATTTTAGTTGGTCCCGCCACGAAAATAAAGAAAATCGCTATTTTCTTAAATTTTTCAAAAAAATCGATTTTTTCGGAAAACCAAGTGGTCCTCCCTATGGACAAAAAACTATTTTTCAAATCCAATTCCAAATGTTGTAAAATGATGTTTTTGCTTGTTTAATTTTCGTTCCAATCAAAAAAAATTTTCTCTCTTGCTTTATAAACGCTTCTTAATTACATACAACATTGTGATTAAAAATTAAAATGGCCGTTTTTGGGCCATTTTTTTACCAAAAAAGACCATTTTGAATAAAATAGCGATTTTCTTTATTTTCGTGGCGGGACCAACTAAAATCTGACCTCAAATTCGGATTCCCCGCATCAAAAAACCCCTATATAGGTGAAATCGGCAAAGTTTCAGGACCCTCGATTTTTCGGTTAGAAACCCTGTGGCCAGTCTGAAAACTTTGTGAACAACCTAATATTTCAGAACTAAAATCCCCATAATGCGTGTGTGCAGATGACCAAACCAAAAGCTCAAACGTTCGTTGAAAAGTTCAAAGAAGTTCGAAGATGGCAAGGCAATCGAACCTAAAAGAATACTTTCGTACTGTACAGCTGATAATTTTATTCAACATCACTATAGAATATTGATTTTATTCAGCATTGGCTATAAAACATACCGGATACATGTAAAAAACAAGGTAGTTATATCGAACCGGTACAGTTTTTCTAAAACGGTTGACTGGAGCTAAAATGTACTCTATGCGAAATTAGGATAAAAAGGAGGTTTGAATTCGCGCCTCTGTGGCAGTATTTTGAGAGTCCATTCTGACTTAAATTTACATTGGGTTTGATTGAATGGCGCAAATTCAAATCTTGTTTCTATTCTGATTTAGTCAAGTGTATATAACCAAACTGTGGTGCTTAGATTAGCCCTCGCTTTAAACTAATTCAGATCGGCTTGCAGATCCTTCACCGTTTTGCCGATTTCCCCAACAGCGCTAAAAGCGGATAACTGTAAATCTTTTGTTTTTCCTGGATTTGCTGCATGTCCCGTGTAACTTCCCATAGTTTCAATCATTCTGTGCAGTTCGCCAGCGAAATTGCTCAAGTTCTGAATATCTATAGACTTTTCCTCTACTTTCAAAGCGGCTTCCAGAGCTTTACTAAACTGGCCAGCGTACGTGAGTGTAAGACTAATATACCTTAGAAGTTCACTCGGACTTGCTTCGCTTTTTATGGCCTCGAGTGCGGTTATGACTTCTTTCAGTTTCTCGTTTACAAATTCCAATTTTTCTTTAGGCGTACCTCTTTCTAAAAGAATGTAAGAAAATGAAAAATGAAACCTCATCGACTAGTTCCCTACAAGGAAGCGCCACAGCGGCTACGCCGCTCAAAAACATTTTTTTCTGGATTCAGGCAGCCTTAAAACCCCGGACACAACTAAACTCCGTCGAAAAAAAAGATTTCACCCGCGCGGAACCGAACCTGAGACGGTCGCACGGTGTGTCAACTCCTTAGCACTCGGTCATAGGGACACATTGGTCCATTAGCTTCCACTTTCCTTATATTGCCTGCGGAAACTTTGATGACTCATAACTCTTAACGCCGTGTCTTTTTCTACCGCTTCCAACGTTTTTGTGCCGACGTCACATCCGGTCACTTTTGCTTTTGGGTGAGTGGATATTAAGGTGCCACGGAACTGGTCACGAGTTAGCGAAATCTCACAGTTCTGGGCGAGTGATAGCTCAAAATGACCGCCGTAAAATTCTAAGAAAATTCGTCCCAACCTACACCGGATCCGAGCGGTGAAGAAGAAGTTACAGGTGCGCGATGTTCGGGATTTTGACCAAAATCCAGGATTTTAAGGGTAAATTTTTTAAGCCCCGCTAGGATTTGACCGAGTGATAGCTCAATCGACAGCTCTTATCAAACCAAGCAAAGTGAGCTATGATTCAGCTCGAACAGGTCCCAGATTTTTCGAGATATCGGGTGCGCGAGATCCCAGTTATGGCCGAGTGATAGCTCAAAATGACCGCTATAAAATTCTAAGAGTTTTGGTCCCAACCGTTCCCGGATACGAGCGGCGCTAAGAAAGTTTGAAGTTCGGGATTTTGCACACGATTTCGGCGCCTATGACTCCATGGCCGAGTTCAATGGCGCGCATGCACCAGCCCGCCGATGAAGGTTCGATCCCGCGCGGGTGAAATCGTTTTTTTGACGCGGGTATTTTTGCCCCCAGAGGTTTTCGGGTGCGGGTAATCCGAATCCGGGGTCAGAAAAATTCCAGGAGTACCCCGGGGTACGAAAATTTTTTCAAATTTTTAAAAAATCTATATTTGGCGGCGAAGCCGCGGTGCTTTCTCTAGTTCCTTATTAGGTCACTACCTGCTTCCGTTGTCCCTTTCTTCTCGTCAACACTTTGGTGTTCATTGATTTTTAGAGAGCCGTTCAAAATTTCAACCATCTTGGCGGCATCTATCGAGATCTCAGCGGCTTCTGAGTTAATCTTACTCAGACGAAAAAATTGAGAGTTCAAGTTGAGGTTGCTCTGCCACATTTTTAGTAAAGGATTTCGACTTTCCTGTCGATTCCATTTTCGCCAGTTCTTTTGTTTTTTCTGTTTGTTTTGCACTTTCTGTGTAGATTTTGATATTTTGGATCGACCTATACAGTTCGCCAGCGAAATATCTCAGCTTCGTCGTATGTATAGCATTTTTCTTTACTTCCAAGGCGACATCCAGAGCTTTACTCAACTCGCCAGCGTAACGCAGTGCGAAGGTCGTGTGTGACACAATACTGTGGTAGGACTTTGCTCCGCTTCGCATAGCGTCGATGGTGGTTATAACTTGTCGCAATTTTGTCTGGACCCATTTCAAATTTTCCTTGGGCATACTTGTTTCGGCGATTATTTCTTCAGTTTTTAGTTCCACAGTTTTTCCTAAATAGAACATTCCAAATGTGAGGGCAAATAGTTTGTAATTCAAATAACGTTAAGCCCGGGTCACAATAGCGAAATATCTGATGAAACAAGGTGATGAAACCGCTTTTTTGGGCCACTTTTCACTATCTTGGCCATAAATCTGATGTTACTCATTATATGTCAACTATATATGAACTAACCTTATTTTTTGGTATTTTTTTCGTATTGCCCTTGAGTCATGGCGGTGATACGTCGCCTTCGAATAATATTAGTGAACTAGTTGAGACGGGGGCGCTTCACGCCCCCTTACTCAGCTAGGAAGCGGTTAGCGTGCATCAGCGGCGCTTTGCGCATCGCCATCAGCGGTCAGAGTTGGGTTGTTCGGGTGCCTGGTTTTGTCGGGTGCCTGGCCTCGCGGCCTTCGGCCGCTCGAAGGGGGATTTGTGGTGCCTAAGTCAACGGTGCATCAGAATCCGGGATTCTGAATCCTGAAACACAAAATCTGACTTCAGCATTAGATTCCCCGTAGCCTAAAACCTATAACGGCACCGAATCCCGGCGATTTGGTACCATTTTCACGCTAAGTCAACGGTACATCAGAATCCGGGATGCTGAATCCAGATACCCAAAATCTGACTTCAGATTCGGATTCCCCATATCCGAAAACCCCCTGGTACCAAGAATTTCGGTCGGAATCCCAGAAGTATGATTTTTGTAGTTTGTACCCCCCCCCAGACTACAGACTACAAACTACAAAAGCGTGTTATGGATCCATCCAATGATCCAATGATCCATCCACCCAAGCCGCATATTATAAAAGATTGTGACCCGGGCTTTAGTAATTCAAATAAGTCAACGTTTCCCTGCAGTGTCAAAAGAGTCGGGATTTCAAGTTATCGTATTTTCTCTACTATAAGCCCCCCACCTATAATAGAAGCCCCCTGAAAAAGAAGCCTCTTAAAGAAAGAGAAATAGTGTGTAAAAATGAGAGGTTAGAGAAAAATTTTGCCCAAATTTGGAGATTGAAATAATATAAGCCCCGGGGCTTATATTAGAGAAAATACGGTATCTTAGAGTCCGCTAGAGTACTGTTCTTGGGTACTACAGAAAAATTATGAGCCGCATTACCTGCTTCCGCTTCTTTCTTTTTATCCTCGATTTTTTCCTTGTCAATCCTTTGCCATCGAAAGACTTTTAAAGAGTCACTTAAAGTTTCAATGGCCTGGCCAATGTTTGTCGCCGCCGTCTTAAAATTATTCTCAAGTCGATGGTGGTCCGCCACATTTTCTTTCATGGATTCCAGCTTTACTTTTAACCGTTCCAAGTTTGTTTTCATTTCTTTCGTCTCTTCTTCCACACTTTTCTCATTTGACGCTAAATAAAATATCTTATGAATGATTCTGAGTAAAAATAAGGAAATAAATTTTTTTCTAAAGCTAAGGCTTCAATAGCGAAACACAAGCGGATACTATTATCCGTATGGGGCCTGTAACACCGTTTGAATTCGCGGGTTATTAGAGCAGTAGTGGAGAAGAGTGCTGTGGCATGCGAGCTAAGAGGATTTTTAAGGCATTTCGAGACAATATGATGAAAGCCTTGGAGAGTAAATCGACCCCGCTGAACCCAAATCCGGGATCAGATTTGAACTTTGATCTTTGATTTTTGAATTCGGATTCGTCGACCTTGAACATCTTCGTGGACAAAATAGCCCCACCGGAAATGGGCAAATACCCAACTTATTTTGAGGGTGGGGATTTTATTTGAAGGGACAATAATATTTCCGTATTTCCGTAAGGGGATCCGGGGTGGGGTATTATTTGAGTCAAGGGTTAATTAGTGTAGTAGACTACTATTCGTTAGTCACTTCGCGTAGTCGACTGTTAGGATTGGAGGTCGGCGAAGCCGGCTCGCCCGTGCTAGTGTTGCCTTTTATTAAACTGATGATTGGTCCCTTAAAGCTAGTAAAGCCTCACCTGAGTTTGCCGCGTTAACAAGAATCGAGGCTGCGACTGCATACAAAATTAAATTCATGTCGCAGTCGTTGCAAAATTAAATAGTCTTTAAAAATATCCAGGATGAACGAAAGTTGTCTCTCAAAATGGTAACGGTTGATATGGAAATTGTTATTTTAAGAACAAAATACGAATAAAAGTCAAGTGAATAGCTTTGAACAAGCGATACTCCTAATGAAAACAGGTGAATGGAGGTACAGGATAGCATAGTAAGAATAAATTCTACCCTTAGTATTGGATCGAGTCTCTATTCTGTATTACAGAACTCCGCCGTCGCCGCTCCGTTTTCGGAGATATTGGTGTCTATCGATAGCTCTCGAGCTGCAGAGATGGACAAATTGGGTCCTATGGGAGATAAGTAAATCGAAAAATGGCATACCGTAAATCCTCTAATTATTCCCCCCGGGACTTATTATTTCGTCAGGTTCTAAAGGGGGATTTATTTGAGGGCGGACTGAATTGAAGGAGACGACTTATTTTTTCGCGCCACGCCAAAGGCGCGGCTAAAAATTTTGGGACTTTTTGAAAATCCCAAAAATTTTCGCGCCCAGCCTTCGGCGGTGCGTGAAATTTTTTGGGACTTTTTGCCAAAATCTTAGGATTTTTGGAAAAATTTGGGAAATTTTTGAAAATTTAAACCAATTTTGAATTCGCACCAAAAAATTTTCACCAAAAATTTGCATTTTTTGGATATTTGATCGATTTTTTCGAAATTTTTCAATTTTTTTCACACTTTCCCTTGTTTGGCGCCGACGTGTTATAGTACTAAAAACCTGGAAAATTAATTGGGATTCAAACTTCAAAAATGGAGTTCAAGGTAAAATGAAGAAAGGAGTGCAATCTCTCTAGAGAATCATCTTATTGACCACTGTCACATTCTCTGTGACTGACATTTCTCGAACTCGGCACTTGTTTCTCAACATTTTATTGGTTTCCTTCAGGCATTACAGGCCAAGGTACTCGTAGTCAAGACAATGCGAATAACAATGAGAATACAACCGAATGAAAATACCAAAAATTCCTGTCTGCTTCGTTTCAGTGCTCCCGAGTAACGTACAAAGCTTTTAAATTTTCCAGAATATGGTTTGTGGTAAAGGTAATCTCAAATTGTTTCGCATCTTGCACCGTTTCCGGTTTCCGTGTGTAAAGTTTATCGCCGTCTTTAAGATCCAATTTTTTCATAATATCTTTGCCGGTTAACGTCGTTTTTCGATCTTTGAACTCTGGCTGATTAGGCAGAATATTACCCTTATCGTCTTTCTTTCCGGCCAGATTCCGGCTAAACGAAACTTTTCGCCACTCAAATGTCGGCACTGATCCGTTAAGGGCTTTTTCCTCGTATACATTCAGCCATCTCACGACATCAAGATTGATGATATGGAAATTATTATCAGAAGAATCAACTTCACAAGTCAGGATGTTGTTTGAGAGAATGCCGTTATTTTCTAATAAAGGTTCTTCTCTCACTTTTGTGCAGTAGGCAACTTTATAATCAAATACTACTCCTGTATCTTTGTTGTTTACGTGTAACTTTTGTGGCATTGCGTGTACCTTTGTTGGCTTTACCTTTATCGCATCTGCATCCGAAAAGATAACGGCCAGAATAAATGCAATTCCAATTAACATTCCGCCGTTATGCTTGCCCGTTATTCGAAATGCGGTATTCTAAAATAGTTTAATATAATATTAATACAAAAGCGTAGATTGGCGCCACGGAACCGCTGAAAATGAAAGTAATAATATTATTTAAAATATTATTAAAATAATAAAACATTTAAGAATTGTGGATTGGATTAAATTAAAAAGTATTGCACACAGGTGAATAGGGTCATGAAGTAGTGAATGTCAAGGTAGATCGTGGAATGGCACGAATGAACGACACAGGCAAGATGCGCACTGCTTATATGCCCAATTCAAAAAAGACAAAAGATATGAAATGTCGCAAACGCAGGATGGACATGCATAGATTGAGGAAGGGCCCTTTGGGTGTCCATTCCCATCCACGTCCAAGTTCATCAAGCATCTGACTTCAAATTGGACTTTGTTTTGTTAAAATCAGGGGTGGACTAAAGATATGTAGTGCGTTGAACAAGTTGTAGTAAATCTGCTACGTTAGCCATCTCGATGGCCAATTTGACAGGTTTTTTATTATTTCGCTTTTTATTTTGGACAACATTTCTCCAAATGAACAAAAAATGCTGGGTCCAAGCATGTCGTAGCAAATATTCATGAAAAGAGTCTTCGATCATACAATTAAATTTTCGAATGTTTTCTGAAATATATTGCTCATAACAACTTGACATTTCCATTTTATTTCAACGGCCGGAGGAAATATTTTTTGAATAATAAAGTGCAACTGTTTGTCTTCTAGTTTGTACAAGACAACTCCGGAGAAATGATCAGAAGAACGAAAAAAATTGGTTTGTTTCGGGGAACCATTTTTCGGTGAAATCGCCTTTTTTCCAGTATTCAAAAGCCTTTTTCTTCCCAAAAATCTGCAAACCAATAATAACCAATTCCACAGTTGAGTAGTACTAAGTCTCAGCTACAAACCTGCTTAGGAAAGAAATTTTCATCATGCACATGTTTCAGAAATATTTGAGAGTTTGTCCAAAAAACCTGGATTTTTGCGTTACAGAAACCAAAATTTCCAGGTTTTTTGGACAAACTCTCAAATATTTCTGAATCATGTGCAGGATGAAAATTTCTTTCCTAAGCAGGTTTGTAGCTGAGACTTAGTCCTATCGTACTGTGTAATTGGATATTGTCGGTGAGCAGAATTTTTGAGAGAAAAGAACATCTGAATACTGGAAAAAGTGCGATTTAAGCGAAAAACGGGTCCCCGGTGTAGGCAAATTTTTCTCGCTCTTATGATCATTTCCCCGGAGTTTGACTTGTACGAAATAAAAGACAAACACATGCAATTTATTATTCAAAAGTAACCTCCACTTGTCCTTGAAATAAAATGGAAATGTCAAGGAGGAGTATTCTTTGTAAAATTTCAAAAATTTAAGTAGTCTCAGATTGGGACTTGTATTTTAATATATTCAAACAAATAAAATAAAGCTTTTATTAAAAAATAAAATACAAAGTGTCAGCTACACTTCGCGTTTTACTACATTGTCATATACTTCCTTTTGAGTGCGGCACAGGGCCCTCCAAAAATTTCATGTGCCCACCCCCCAAAACTTTTTCCTCAACGTTGTATATGCCCAATTCAAAAAAGACAAAAGATATGAAATGTCGCAAACGCAGGATGGACATGCATAGATTGAGGCCAAGGCGACCCTTGGATGTCCATTGCCATCCACGTCCATAGTTCATCAAGCATCTCGATCTTCATAACTTTGGACCTTGTTTATGTTTAAACATGCAGCGAGTAGCGACTACAAGATATGTAGTGCGTTGTACTACAAGGTATGTAGTACAACTCTGCTACGTTAGCCATCTCGATGGCCAATTTTGGACATGTGTTTGTTTTTAATTATTCCGCTATTTATTCTCATGGACATACATTTCACTCCAAACTGAAGCAAATAATTGTCTGGGTTCCTTTGAAAGCTATGTCGTAGCAGAGGTATATGTAGCATGAAATAGACGTCTTCGATCATAGCAATTCAAAATTTTTGACCGATATTTGTTCTGAAATATGCATTGCGAATCATAACAACGAGATGCATGCAGTGTATACAACTCTGCTCTATCACGAGTCTTGACGTTTGACTTTGAATTAAAGCAAATGCTGGCCTTTGGCATTGAGAATCACAGTACATACACTTCGTTTCATGGCTAGCCGTGTCCTTGTAGCGACTACAAGATATGTGTACAATCCTTTTAACTAACCCGGGGAGTAATTTTTCGAACTCCAAATTTTCGAATCGTAAATTTTTTGAACGCGTAAACAAAAAAAACTAGCTGAGATGGGCCGCTTCGCGGCCCATCTCAGCTAGGAAGCGGGAGTGTGCACAGCGGGAGATTGGGTTCTTCATCGCTTCGCGCACCGCCATCAGCGGTCAGACTTGGGTTGTTCGGGAGTAAAAGTTGTACCAAGCAACATCCCGCCCGTTAGTAACATCCCGCCCGGGAAAGTTCATACACTTCGACTATACTACTACAAGGTAGTAGACCCAAAAAATTTCCTAACCATCAAAAAATAATTATTTCTGTTTTTGGGGTTCTATATAACTAAAACCCAGTGCCCAAATATTTTTTTTATTTAAAAATATTTTGCATATTTTGGGAATTTTACTTATATTTTAGTAAATATTTTGGCATTTTTGGACAAATTTTGTGATTTTTTGGCAAAATTTTCGCGGCGGCCGAAGGCCGCCGCGAAAATTTTTTTTGGCGGAGAAATTTTACCAAAAAATTTGCCGAAAAAATTTTTAACGAAATTTTTCAAAAAAAATTTTTTTATTTTGCTGTTTTTTTCCCAAAATTTGTTATATTTTGTTGAATTTTAGCTTTTAATTTAGTCTGAAGTAACAATGAAGGCTAAAAAAGCAGAATTAAAGTCTAGAATCGGCAAAAAATATCTATTTTACAAAAATATTTTTTTTAAATATTTTGCGATTTTTTTAAATATTTTAATTAATTAAAACCGGAATTTAAAAAAATATTTTTGGGGTCTTTAACTACAAGGTATGTAGTACAACTCTGCTTCCTAAGGCCATCAAGATTAGCATCATAGATTGATGCCTTCTGTTTGTTCGGGAGTCTATATACACATACCCCCAGTGGCTTTGTCAGCGGAACCTCGCTACAATCGAAACCCCTATTTGCTAAAGATAACTGGCAGATACCTCAAAAAATAAACGAAAATTCCAAATTCCGTAAGTTTTTATATTCAAAAAAAATTATTTTCTCTAGAAATGCATTTTTTGAACTTTTTAAAGAATCTGGTACGGCGTGTTTGGTGTCAGAAAAATTGCCCAAGTGTCTAGTTTATTGTGTGATACTACATACTATACTACTACAAGGTATGTAGTACAACTCTGCTTCCTAAGGCCATCAAGATTAGCATCATAGATTGATGCCTTCTGTTTGTTCGGGAGTCTATATACACATACCCCCAGTGGCCCCGCCAAGCGCGCAGGTATACAAAATCAATGAACATTCCGGATTCCGTTTGCACCCAAATTTGCGGATAAACTGTGCAAATAAGTTGCATATTACAACTCGCGACGAAAAGTTGGGTATAAAATAGTAATATCAGTTTTTAGCTAGGCCAAAAATGGGTAAAAAAGACCAAAAATTTGCTTCACCGAAATTTTCCCGCCAAAACAGAAAAAACGTGTTTTTTGGCGGGGGGGGGGGTTTAAAATGAAAACTTTCTCCCGATCTCTCTGTTACGGGCGAGTGATAGCTCATTTTGAAGCTCTCATTGAGAGAAGACGAACGAGCTATCAATCGGCCTGGACATGGCAAGTTGTTAACATATTGGCAAGTTATGGCCAGGTGGAATAGCGGTCAAAAAATAATAAAGTCGCCAATATCCGCGTCGCTTCTCTTTTCCAGAGTAACGGGAACGGCCACTGTTATAAAAAGAGACACGAAGACTTCAATTATCAAGCCCCTAGAAGATCTAACTGTCCTGCGTCCCCACATCCGATGATTTATTAGAGTCAGCTCCTCCATATCGGCCAACGCTTCCGAAGGAAAAGCGTTGGCCGGATAACTGTTAGCTGGGATTTCCTTTCTTCCCTCTTTGAGAGGGAATGTCAACGCGCAGACTGTCGCAGGCATTGAAATGCTACATTAGGCCCGTATGAAATCTTTCCAATAATTTTCTGTATTTGAACTAAATAATGGGCTCTCTGGACATTTTTCGACCATAATATTCAATTTTTGGGCGCTTTATGATAAATTCTTCGCATAACATTGAAAAATAACTGTTTTTGTAACCGACTTTGAATCACCTCAGGATAGAAATTTTAACGAGCCGACTTTTTATATTGGGCCGCTTCTCCGCTGTCCGTTTTTGGCGAAAATTATCGGTGCTTTGATAAAAATAATTACCATTCTTTCCCACAACATTTTTTGTAGATCTTATCTTTGCCTTTAGGGCATTTAAAATAGTCCCTTCAATGTTTTTGATTTGTTTTTATTTTGCTCACATTCATTTCTGTATTGCTTCTCTTCAGGATGACTCGAAAATTAGCTGTTTCGCATATTGCAGTCCAAACTAGTTCCAACCTTCTCAAATTGATTTTTCTGCCCGAGTTCCGAGTCTTTGGCCCGAGAGCGAGTTTCCCAACGATCGGTCAAGCCCAAAACTTTAAGGACCGACTCGGAAAATGGCTTAACTTGGAAGTCAGCCCGGAACTTGGCTTAACCAAGCCAATCAATTCGTTTGTACTCGTGCATGTGACGGAAATAGTAGTAGCCAAGATGGGTTATAACTAAGGCCCGGGTTTTTAGTTTTTAACTAAAAACCTAAGTTTTTAACAATTTTGGACGTTTTACCTGGAAACTAAGAAAACTATTTTATCGACCTATTTTGAAAAAATTTGGGGTTTTGGAAAAAATCAAAAGGGTCTCCCCTCTTGTTTTTTCGGGCCCTGCCGAGGCAGCGCCCGAAAAAATTTTTGATAATTTTGCAATACATTGTCCCAAAAATTCAAAAATTTTCGCCGCAATTAAAATTTTTTCCAAAATTTTTGGTATTTTGCCTATTTTTTCCAAAATTAATGGTGTTTTACTGATTTTATATCTTTGAACTTAGTCTAAAATAACAATAAATGCTAAAAACGTGAAAAATCGCGGATTTTTTAATCTATTTTTACCTATTTTGCCATTTTTTCAACCTATTTTAGGTACCTAAACGAAATTTAAAAACCTAAAAATCCGGGCCTTATAACAACTTCCCCCAGAAATTATGAAATTGCATAATTTAAAATCTGACAAGTACCTATAAAACGACCAAATTTTCTGAAATTCGGTTATGCCTGAAAATTTTTCTCGCACCAACCTGTTCAGGGCCAATTTTTTCGGAGCTCGGTAGTAGTATACATAATACCACTCCGAGCACACCAATCATAATGGCGGTACTGACACACCAATCCCCAAAAATAAAAACATTCAAAATGGTGGAGTGGTATTATGTATACTACTCTCGGTTCGTTTTTCGGGGTAAAATTCCCGGATAAATTTCCCAGCCCTGGCATTTCAGCTTGAGCCGAAAACGGCTTATCATTGAAACTTCGGCCGGGCCGAAGTACCAGTTTTAAGTTGAAGCTATCAATTTCAAGGACTTTGTGAGGACAACCGAGCATCAATCATCAACTTTCAATCGAGTCCCTCTAAGCAGGCCCGTAGCCAGGGGGGTTAGGGGGGGGGGTTGTAACCCCCCACCCCCGAAATTCGGAAGTTAAAAAACCATAGGGTCCATCGTATGGTTTTAAAAATTTTCGAAAAATTTCGAAAAATGCACCCCTGAGAATGTGTTTTTTCACTTCTCAACCCCCCTGAAATCTCAACCCCCCCTGAATTTTTTTTCTGGGTACGGGCCTGCCTCTAAGGCGCACTGTGTCAGTCCACTCCCAACAGAATTCTCCCGCTTTTTGACGCTCCCGAACTCCAAACCCACAAAACCCATGATTTTAGGGGGCTTATCAATGTCAGAATTGGGGTGGTCCTGCCACGAAAATTTAGAAACATTATTTTTTCGGTTTTTTGGGGTTTTTACAAAGGAAACTTTCGCTTCACAGCTCGTATCCGGGCGTGTGATAGCTAGATCGATTCCTCTCGGTGAGAGGAATCGATTGGTACCGGTTTCGCCGGGCAGATCGGCAATTTCCGGGATTTATTGCTTCCGGAAATCCGGGAAATCCTGGATTTAGGGCGAAGCCGCGGGTTTCCCTTCTTGTGGGGACTAATCCGAGATATATTTTGCAGGCAAGTTGGTGATTTATATGTCTGATAGGGCTGCGCATCTAGAATGGATCCTGAATTTGAAGTCAGATTCAGGATTTCCATTCTTGTTTATCTTTATTTTAGCCAAAAAATTTTCCCATGTCCGAACAATCCCAGGATCAAAGTGTTGGAAATAAAACTGTTTTTGTTACTTTGGAGGACAAAGTCATCTAATCTCCGGACGCGCTGTAATGTAATCGGAGCGCAAGTCACACACCTCAGAGATCGATTCCCAAGATAAACGCACAGGTGCGCCTGTTGCTGATTACCTGCTGGACGGGAAAGAGAAACAGAGCAAAGGGCAGCCCACCCGCACCGGTTTTGTGCCCTTGAAGAGAACCGCCAACGAGAATACAATCGATATTTGCATAGTTTGGGCTGAAGAAATCCCAAAAGTTGCCTCTCCTTATCAATACCTGTTCGTTTTGCATTCACCGGTGTCCATTCATTCGGCGTCCTGTTATGTTTTGCCCCCTAAAAATGATCTCTCATCATCCAATAACTTTCTTCTTACTTTACGGTCCAATAACGTGTTGAAACCAGACAAAAAACGATAAAATGGCCTTTTAGAATCCGCAGCGGATTTTTTAGCGCGTTTGGTTTTTTCGCGATTTTTACCGGATTTTCGCCGAATTTTTGTGTCATATTCGGCGTCCTGTTATGTTTTGTCCCCTATAACATGAACTCTCATCAACCAGTAACTGTCATCTGACCGGAGCGCGGATTCCGCCGAGGAATAAGTAAAAAGTTGAAATTTTGAGACAAAAATAATTAAATCTCGAGAATCTTGAATCGAGATGCGGCAAGCAATATACGGATTTGTAGCCCAGTGTCTTGGCTTTGATTTAGGCCTTTACTCATCCTTCTAGAATGTTCCAGAAAACAGTTATGGCAAAAATTGCTGCGAGGGAGGGTTTTGCCCGCTTCCCTGGAACCTGCAGCGGCAATTTGAATTTTAGCGAGATTTTTCCATGATTTCTCGCCCAATTTTTGGTCTCATATCTCTAATCCGGTACAAACCTCCCAATGTCAACTTTTCTCCGATCGTTAATCCGGATATGTATTTTCTTTGTATCATTCATATCGTTATGACCAAATCAGATGGATATTCAAGCCATTCCATAATCCGCCGCGGAGAAGAGAGATTATGAATATCATTGCCTTTTAGAAGAGATTTCAGACAAAAAAGATGGAGATTGCAATGTTTATTGTGACCTTTTGAGTCAACATTTTGGGGCAAATTTTTTGAAAAAGCTTGGATTTTTTGGCCAGAAGTTCAGTTTTATCTTAGCAATCATCGATTTCCAAGCCCAATCTCTCTTCATAGGTCTAGTTGTCTGCCAGGCCCATATACTATGACTAAATTTCTCATCAAAAGAAGAGAGAGTATCCAAATGTCAATGTTTGATATCCATACCTGTCAAGGTACCTTTCGTATGACTCTTCGGCTTGGTCATCTGTCTGTCACCCTCGCCTTGCTCTTCCTGAATACCCGATTCCGAAGTAATTTCTGGATAAAGCACTAGAACCTTTTGCGTGAACGATTTTGTAATTTTCTGTTTGGATGTCAATACCGATGTCAGTTAAGTCGTGTTCGGAATAGCGGAAAATATAATTTCTAAAAAATTGCCCTGTTTAGCCTTTTTTGGAGCAGTTTTCAGCAGACCTATTGATTTTTTGACAGATTTTTAAGAAAAATGATTTTTTCATACCATAGGGTCCCCCCTATGGTTTTTTGTACAGAAAATTATTTTTAGAAAATTTTTTCCAAAAAACCATAAGGGGGACCCTATGGTATGAAATTGGGTGTGGAAATTTACAAAAAAATCAATAGGGGGGACCCTATTGATTTTGGGGCCCGCGCCAATTCGGCGGCAAATCAAAAATTTCGAAAAATTTGTAACTTGACAAAAAATTGACATAAAGAGAGATATATCGGATTTATTTAAAAGTCCATTTCTCGTCAAGTATTGCGCTATTGTGACTGTCGCTTTCAGGACACCCAATTTTCTATGGATCGACTGGTGTGTGGCATTTGCACGGAAGAGCTGGGAAGCGATAAGGACGTCTGTTGCTTGCCCTGTGGACACGTGAAGCACACTGCTTGTCTTCGAGAATGGTGCAAAGTAGGCTTATATTAAAACTAAGCATTAAAAAGTTTAAGATAATCTGTATCAAAATTTTTTTAAATACTGGCTAAGAAATAAAAATAATATAAATTTTTTTATTTGTCATTCATTTAAATTTGTTCATTTAAAAAATCTAGCTTCAAAATGACCAGAGAGAGAAGAAATGTCCGAACTGCGGCGGAAATGCAAAGTGCGTGAATTTCCGCAAACTCTTTTTCGACAAGGAACCGAATTTGGAGACCAAGGCACCTGAAGTGAGCCAGGAGCCGAGTGTGCAGGTAAATGTTTTAATTGTTAAAATATGTTGAAAACAAATAAGACAAAAATAAGGATTACCCCGAAATAACGATCCCGCCTCAAATCCGAGCCGCTCTTGTTCGAATTGCGGAGAGCCCGAATGAATTTTTTCGTCCAAACTTTTTCCTTTAACCCTTCATTGCCCGACCGTGGGATTTTGCTGGCTTTTTGGTATACAGAGCTCATTTGGGCCATTGATAACGGGAAAAATGTTATTTTTTTTAATTCGACCGATTAAATTTGACGTAAATCTAATTAATTACAGAAATTAAGATGAAACAAACTAATGAAACAAAGCTAAATTTTTCATACAACTCCCCCTAATTTGATGAGCAGAATGCCAGAAATCGGTACTTTAATGTCACCCAAGTTGATCTTAAATTCGGATTCATCGGGTTTCAAATCTAATAGGCGGCGTAATTTCGGTCTGAAACCACAAATATGCAATTTTTCGCGAAAAATCACATTTTCTACGAATACGGTCCAACTTCGTTTATCCGAATATT
The DNA here is from genome assembly GCA_022814885.1 of Ditylenchus destructor. Classification (NCBI taxonomy): domain Eukaryota; kingdom Metazoa; phylum Nematoda; class Chromadorea; order Rhabditida; family Anguinidae; genus Ditylenchus; species Ditylenchus destructor. The sequence goes on from JAKKPZ010000172.1 coordinate 52,990, forward strand.
CGGTTATCCGAACGAATTTGCCCGGAGTGGATTTTTTCAAACGATTTTCCTAACGAATATCAAGAAAAATTTGGCGAAAAATCATAGGGGCGTCGCTATTGATTTCTAAACTTTAAGAATTTTTTGAGAATTTTAATAAAAAGCTCAAATTTTTGGTCAACTCAAAGTTTGAGTTAATTTTTCTACTATTTTTCCTATTTTTGGCCAAATTTTTACCATTTTATGCTAAGTTACGCAAGAATTGGCCAAAATTTCCCCAAAATAAGCAAAAATATAGTTAAAAAATTCAAATTTGCGCCAAAATATTTGCCCGCCAATTCAAATTCGGAATTTATATCCGAAATTCAGTCGTACGTATTACAAAAATTTAGAGTGGCACTGTTACTAACGACGCAAACAAACAAGACTTGGAAAAGTGCAAGTCTGAGTTGGAAGCCGCGCACAAGCGTGCCGACAGACTGGAGCAATCAAATCGGTTGCTGGAAACGATGCTCCACAATTCTGAGACTGAACTTCGTCGGACCTCCGAAAAAAATCGGGAGCAAGCTCAAGAGCTGAGCGAAGCTCAGGCCAAGATCCGGGATTTGGAAGCGAAGCTGAGTGAGTCAGACCTTGGACAGGTGATCGTGCTCCTGAAAGAAAAAGTTGGCAAGTTGGAGAACGGAGAGATTGCTCGTCTCAAGAGCTTGCACGACGCGGCTAAGGAGGAGCTTGAAATTGTGCAAAGACGGCGCCAGAATCTAACGGAGCGCGTCCTTAAGCTTAGCGAGGAAGTGAAAAAGTTGTCTAGTAAGTTTTTTTATGAGATGCTTTAACGTTTGGACTGAATACTTATCTGGGCTTTTATTCCATCTGATTCCAAATTTGGTATTGAGTTGTTCGTAAGACTGATCTTAAGCTTGAGCTCAGTCATGATTAGGGTAAGGATTTTCCGGACATGTCCGGGAATGTCAGGAAATGTCCGATTTTGCGACTTCTTCTGTCAAAATTTTCGGACATGAAATCAATAGGGTCCCCCCTATTGATTTTTTGGCAAAAACTTTTTCCGAAAATGATTTTTCATACCATTTTCCCCCATGATTTTTTGGCAAAAAATTTTTTCCGAAAATGATTTTTCATACCATTTTCCCCCATGATTTTTTGGCAAAAAATTTTTCAGAAAATGATTTTTCAAACCATAGGGTCTCCCATGTTTTTTTAGAATTTTTTGCCAAAAAAAGCATGGGGGACCCTATGGTTTGAAAAATCATTTTCGGAAAAAAATTTTTGCCAAAAAAATCAATAGGGTCCCCCTATTGATTTAGCAATTTTACTTGTCCGAAAATGTCCGATTTTGTGTCCGAAAATGGCATTTTTCATGTCCGGAAAATCCGCAGCCTAGTCATGATCATAAATTTGAGTTTGAGTCGAAAAAGGCTTGTCTTAGATTTTTCCACCCTTACCTAAACCGCAGTGTGGTGGCGTCACGTCCGCCCTGTAGCCGAAAAATTTTATTTGTCTCAAATCGGGCTGAAATCGCGGATACCCCTTTTTAGGGTAGGTTAGTTTGTGAATTTTTTTTTCAGACCCCCCTGCACACACCAATGGGGGGTAAACGGTCCCTTTACCTCCTTCCCCCAGGGTCCCAAAATGAAAATAACGCCAACTTACCGAGTTCCCTCGATACAGCGCTGCATGATAGCTCATTTTGTAGGTCTCGAAAAGTTGACTAGGGAATCCGCCAAAATTTTTTGGAGGCGATCTCAAAAAAGTGGCTTTTTTACCAATATGTGTCATTTTTGCACATCCGCGGCGACAGCCGCGGGTTCTCCCTCCTTGTTTATACTCTTTTTCTCTAGCCCGTCCATTGTTCCCCTTGTTCAAAGAATCCGGAGAGACACGAAGACGCACTGGGGCAGTCCAGTAAAAAAAGGCGTATATAAGCCATTTTGTGACCATTGACCTGAGCCGGGAAAGGACATTCCAGATCATAAATACGGAAACGAGTAAAAAAGGACCCAGTTCCAGACCCCAAAGCTACCGCGCCGTTTATTGTTACCTTGAGTTTTCGACCAAATTGAATCTGACGTCAGATTCAGGATCCATTCTAGATGCGCAGCCCTATCAGACATATAAATCACCAACTTGGCTGCAAAATATATCTCGGATTAGTCCCCACAAGAAGGGAAACCCGCGGCTTCGCCGCGACCACGTTCCAAATCCAGGATTTTCCGGATTTCCGAAGCCACAAATCCCGGCAGAATCGATCTTTGTCGGCGAGACCGGTACCAATCGTCTTGTCTCGCCGAGACGAAGCGATTGCCGTATCACACGCCCGGATCCGAGCGCCGACTGGAAAGTTAGCCCGTGCCCAAATCCAGGATTTTCCGGATTTTCCGTACCAATCGACTCGACTCACCGAGGGGAAGCGATTAAGCTATCACACGCCCGGATCCGAGCTGCGACTGGAAATTTCCTTTGTATAAACCCCAAATACTGAAATAATAACGTTTTCTCTATTTTCGTGACGGGACCACCCAATTCTGACATTGATAACCCCCTAAATCGGGGGGAGGGGGGTGTACTCGCGAGATTGAGGTCCGGGAGTGTCGAAAAGCGGGAGATTCTGTTCATGTGTGACATACACAGTGCACCTTAGAGGGACTCGAAGAGTTCCTAAGACCCCAGAAGTTCGCATTCCCCTTGGGTTATAAAACGGAAATCAAAATTTGAAAACTTTTGTAACAATAAATATTTCAGGTGAAAACGCAAAGTTCAAGCAAGAACTCAATGACAGCCAAGAGAGACTTGCGGCGTCAGAGAAAAGGAATGCCGACGCGAACAAAGAAAGGGAAACAATGGCCGAGCGCAAGAGAAATTGCCAAGTCAAAATGATACTTTTCAAGCGAAAGCTTTTCGAAGACATCAACAGATTTGTGGGCGAGATGAGCAGAGAAATTGAAGAGCCGAAAGCGGAAAGCGGAACTTTGCCGAATCTGACGCGTTCGGCTTTGGTGGAAATACCGCCGGTTTTGGTAAGTGCAATTTTTAGGGAAAATCTGAATTGAATAGGGAATCAAAAATTTGAATTGAAGATTTTGAAACAAAATTGTGTTGCAAAAATTCTGATTTTTTCTAAAAATGGCCATTTTGTCTGAATACCATCAAAAACACGGATTTTCGTCAAAAAACGGACAACTCCTGGTTCCGCTCTGTATATCGTTTAATTGTGTGTACTCAGAGTATGCGTAAGTCTTATCCTAGGGATATTGGGCCCAAAGCCTAGGATCATTTTAAGCCATTAGTCGAAACTTGAGCGAAAGTTTGAGCCAAGTTATGAGCAAAAACGACACTGAACATTATTACGTAAATTTTTGGTTACAATATGAAAGTTTATGTCAATTTTTACAAAAAATGTCTTTTTTTGCTGACAATTATTAGTATAAATTCTATATAAAATGGCTAAAAATGTGAAACCAAAATCAAAAAATAATAGCTCTGGAAAATTATTTGAAGAATTTTCAGAAGAAACGAACTCTGAACCAGGAATTTGGATCCAAAGATGGCAGCGCGAAAAAGGTCAAGCCGAATGAATCAGTTGAGGAAATCTATCTTTCTTAGTGTCACTCATCTTCAACCCATTCGGGAGCAAGAACACCTCTGGCATTCACTCCTGGATTTAAACTTCAGGAATAGGAAAACTTACACGTTTTGAAGCAGTTATAATACAAAATCGCGTTATAATTAGGCTGCGGATTTTCCGGACATGAAAAATGCCATTTTCGGACACAAAATCGGACATTTCCGGGCATTTCGGACAAGTAAAATTGCTAAATCAATAGGGGGACCCTATTGATTTTTTTCCGAAAACGATTTTTCAAACCATTTTCGGAAAAAAAAAACTTTTGCCAAAAAATCAATACGAGGGACCCTATTGATTTCATGTCCGAAAATTTTGATAGAAGTCGCAAAATCGGACATGTCCGGAAAATCCGCAGCCTAGTTATAATACAAAATCGCGTTGTAAAAATGTCACCTAAAAATTTTACCAACATTCTTATCAAATTTTTTCCTATACAACTATATGAATCATGCAAACATTGGACATTACTCATCAATATTTTAGAAGTTTACCTCAAAATTGTCGCGATTTCCTTATCACTTGCGTTTCATTTGTCACATTGCACTTTAATTTTATTGCGGTGACTATGACTACTCATTTACCTTGGTTGTCAGAATAAAGTATTGTATTAACCATCCGTTTGGAATGAATGAATTAACTACACAATGTACTATGGATCCAGTTCAACGAGCTACACTAGTGGCTCAGAGAAAACCGGCCAAAACCCACTTGGTGACTAACGATGAAGGTGCTACAGCAGAGAAGCAGAAAAGCTAACGTGCAATAACTCTTAGGATTAGGCTTAGGATAAGATTTAGGCTTAAGTTTAGACTTAGGATTATGCTACTTATATTTAGGATTAGGCTTAAGCTTGATTGCACGTAAAATTCCTCTGCGTCTCTATTCTTTTTGGAGGCGAGAGAGCGTTGTTAGACAAAAGAGAAATAGTCTTTTAGTCTCTAAGTGGAGTGTGGTCGAGGAAACCTTTTCATTATTCAATCCGTTTATTGGTAGCAACGTTGTTTCGAGGAGAGGGCTGGACCGCTGAACGACTCTTGGGCCAGCGTTCCGATCCCAACCGTCACCTCTATTGAACACCAGGGACGAGATTTTGGTCCTAACACAAAGGAAAATAGGTCTTTCTGAGGTCTATTAGGACCTTTTGTATGGTTGGACGCATAACGAAGAGCGAGACTATTTCCGGCAAGCGGCCGTCATTCGTGAAGGAAGAAACAAGAACTCGGCAGGGATGAGATTTTGGACCAAACACGAAGGAAAAGGAGGTCGCCGAGAGGAAACGATTGACATATCACACGCCCAGATCCGAGGCGCAATCGAAAAGTTGCCTTTTACGTGACCCACGTAACTCACGTTTTCACGTATGTCACCTCCAATGCTGACATTGATAACCCCCCCCCCTAAAATCATGGGATTTGGGGGGTACTCGAGAGTTTAGGGTCCGGGACCCCCAAAAAGCGGGAGATTCTATTCAGTGCGGACATTCACCTTACAAGGAGTGCCAAACTCCGAAGTCTCATATCCAACCCTATGTCACTCCTTGTTAGAGGGACCCGACAAGGAGGGAGAACCCGCGGCTCTCGCCGCGTACGTGTGCCTGTATTATTCGTACAGAGCTATAATGTTAAACACTTATTATTATGATTATGCAGTTTAGCCCTTACAAGGGTAAAATATCTAGCTATAGCTATCGTTTTCTATCGTTGGACCTAAATTAGGACCTTTTGTATGGTTGGACCTATTTTAGGTCGTTGAATGTGTTGTTGGAAGAGAGTGTTGTCTGTTCGTCTGCCTATTTCTTCAGACAATAGCGTCGAGAGAATGCCAATTTTTTCAAAAATCTTTGCCTGCGGCTTTTTTCTCGCGAATTTTTCCATATAATTTATTCGCGTTATAGTTTTGGCGCGAATTTTAAAAATTTGAAAAAATGCACCCCTAAGAATGCACTTGGAAAAAGTACCCGGGGTTCAAAAAACCTGAAACTAGGGCACTGAAAAGACAACGCAAATGTGAGAGCGCAGGGAATGTTTGTGTCTGCCTGGATATTTCCCACTTCCTCTGTTAAGCGCTCTTTATTATCTGCCCAAATTCTTCTTCGCGCTCTGCGCTCTAACATTTGCGTTGTCTTCTCGTGGTGCCGCACACTAGCCTTTATTTGACCTTCTCTCTTCGTATAACAAGTGCCATTTTGGGCCCAGTCTGGGTTTTAACCAAAAATACCCGATTCAAACTGGCGCCCGTTTTTAGTGACTTGATGACAATTGCGTAATGGGCTGGCGTAGAGTTAGTGCGGAATCATTTTGAACATCGGGACATTGAACATATACCCAAATAGTGAAGGGAGGAAATTTTGTGCCGGCATAGGATCTGAAAGGGTAAAATCGGTCGAACTATATTGTTCCAAAAAAAATTATAGAAAAAAAATTTTTGTACCCCGGGGGTACCCCGATAATTTTTTTGACCCCGGAATCGGATTCCCCATAGCCGAAAACCCCCAAGTGCAAAAAATTAGCAGCGGGAAGGGCCAATATTCTTCAAAACAAAATTTTGAAAAATTTCGTACCCCGGGGTATCCTGATAATTTTTGTCTCAGTGTTACAGGCGACGTGGCTGTTGAATCATGGTTAAAGAATTATGACAATGTGTATGAGAAATTTATGAACGATTTTGACAAAAATAAGTAAAATAACGAAGAGTATCTGGATGTAACGCAACATGCGATTTGTCTTCTGCACTGAATTTGTAGCCGGCTCTTGAAAGAGCATTCCGTCACTGAAATAAAAGGATTGAACAAATTTGTTATGCAAAAATGTACTGAACATAAGTCGTTGATTTTTCGGATTTCTCCAATAAATAATATAGCAAACGGGCCCTGGGTCGACCCAAGTGTCGTACAGGTCAAAACTGGGCCGGACTCTCAGATAAACAAAAACTCAGGTAGCCTAACTCAGTTTGGGGCGGGTAAGGGGTCATTCGGTAGATCTCAGCAGGAGGAGCTGAATGACTTCTCATTCACTCTAAAGGGGGGGGGGTTAGGTTACTTGAGTTAATAGTCATCAAATCCTAATCCTGGATGTGCATTTTTTATAGCAGGTTACACTCCGTCCGGGTCGGAGTGAGACGGAGACCCAGATGGATCCGAGCCTTCACTGATTCAAAATTACGAACTATATAAAAAATAAAATAAAAACACGTACAATGCTCACTACAGAAAATTGTTTCTCAATTTTAGCACAAATTTAGGAAATCAGTCAAGGAAAGTAAATTTTCCAAACTTTTATATATCTTACCTCATCACTGACCGAATCTCAATCTTCGATCGTCACAACGTCATCGTCGTCCAAGGATTGCTGAAAATGAGAAATTAATTTTTAAACGTTTAATTTTTAAAGAGAAAATTATGACTACCACTAGTCCTGAGTGATTATATTGGGTCATCCCTTTCAGAATGTCCCTCGCGATTTCAAATGGCGGTTTGAATTTCAAACGTTTGAGCGTTTGGCATTGTGATTCCATTAATTGGTTTTAGAATGGGGTTTCCCGATTTCGTCTATTTTGGTCTATGTTGGGTAATTTTTTGACCACTATTTCTGTCGTTTCAATGTCGATTTAGTCCTCAAGTTTTCTTTAATTATCGAAAAACATGCATTTTTAAGAAAAATTCGTCAAAATCGGCAAATTTTGACGAGTTCTGTGAAATTGTGCCATTTTTGCCATAACTTTTTACTGGAACCTTCTAGAAGGATGAGTAATAGCTTAAATGGAAGTTAAGACTCTGGGCTACAAATCGGTATATTACTCGCCTCATCTCGATTCAAGATTCTCGAGATTTATTTATTTTTGTCTCAAATTTTTAAAAAAAAGTTGAAATTTTGAGACAAAAATAATTAAATCTCGAGAATCTTGAATCGAGATGTGGCAAGTAATATACCGATTTGTAGCCCAGAGTCTTAGCTTCCATTTAAGCTCTTACTCATCCTTCTAGAAGGTTCCAGTAAAAAGTTATGGCAAAAATGGCGAGCAGGGGGTTTTTACCGGGGGGGGGGGTTTACCTAGACTCTTCCAATTCTTCGACTCTACACACAAACTTTGACTTTACTGTGTATATGCTTCAAAAAAGGCTAAACGTTTTGTTATAAAGCAAAGGAACTCTGCCAGGGGAAACCAGTTTTGTTGGATATAGATTTTCCATGAAAAATAAATTTTCCATGAAAAATAAATTTTTCATGGAAAATAAATTTTTCCTGCCACATATGTATGTAAACAGAATCATTAGAGAATATCACTAACCTTTTCATCCCTAGGATCTTCATTTCCAACAAAGGCTATGTCGTCTTCATTGAGGAACTGCTGAAACATAAAATAAATCTCTTCTCATTTTACAAAACAAATCACCTCATACGCTTTGTGAGAGTGACCTCCTTTTAGAACGCCGCGTTGGTAATGCCTTTGAAGTTTGTCCGTCTCCCACACTCCAGTTGTCCATACGTAACCGTTACAAGCCAGTCTTTTGCAGGTCCGAGTGCATACCATTCGCTGTTTCCATGGTGGACGACTTTTCAAAATTCTACCCAAACAGTACACATGTCCGTCGCGATGAACATTCTTATCCATATACTGATAAAATTTCAGTCCCGCTTCCGACGCTAAAATTATTTACAGTTATGGATAAAATGGATAAACAGCTATGGTTATAGTTAGGCTGCGGATTTCCCGGACATGTCCGGAAATGTCCGATTTTGCGACTTCTATCAAAATTTTCGGACATGAAATCAATAGGGTCCCCCCTATTGATTTTTTTGGCAAAAACTTTTTTCCGAAAATGATTTTTCATACCATTTTCCCCCATGGTTTTTTGGCAAAAAATTCTAAAAAAATTTTGTTGCTAAAAAAACCATGGGGGAAAATGGTATGAAAAATCATTTTCGGAAAAAAATTTTTGCCAAAAAATCAATAGGGTCCCCCCTATTGATTTAGCAATTTTACTTGTCCGAAAATGTCCGGAGATGTCCGATTTTGTGTCCGAAAATGGCTTTTTCCTGTGTAAAATCCGCACCCTAGTTATAGTATAAGCTTACTCTCGTCATCGTTGTCCTTTCCTTGAAATGAAATCTGAAATAAATTGAATGATCCAAATTAGTTCGCACATTCAAATAACCTTATATGGCTCGTGATTGTGTTCATTCATGATAAGGCCGAGTTGGAACTCTCTTCCTCGATCGTCTTCTTCCCATTTGCCAGTTGATCGTATGTATCCGCTGCATCTATGGTAGCCGTCGATTTTTCGTCCGCACCACATTAATTGCTTCCATTGTGGGTGTCCTTTGATCTTCTTGTTGAAATTATACACAAATCCATTGTGTTGAACTGTCGTTTGTCTGTATTTGTAGAATCGTATTGGTTCCTTCTTATCTAAAAATTATTGCAGGATGAGTGTGTGTCTGCATGAACCAAACGTAACTTTTGAAGCTCGGAATTGGAAAGTTTCCAGATAGAAGTTTGGTCACCAAGTAACTATTTTCCCATATATGGCGATTCCTTTAAGGGATCAAAGATCAAATTTAAACATACGTTTTTTGCGTAAAATTACACGTCTTTAGGCCAACATCTCTTAGAAAGGTTTCTATAACGGTTTCGCTTCTGAGCTAAGCGATGTCTTTTTATCAAAAAAAATTCACGATAGAAAACTTTTTGCTACCCAGAACTGGAAAAATATCTCAAATATTGCAGTTTAATCTAATTTCTGAAGTATAAACTAAGTCTACCAATGTAACTTGATAAAGGTAGTTCGAGAGTTTCTGTTACCGATATCCTTAGCGCGAGTTGAGGAGGATGAAGCTGTCCCAATTCGTTTAACGATGTTTTTCTTCTTCTCTCTTTTCGAGTCCTGTAAAAGTACAGTGATCAGATCTTTCATGCTTCTCTCATCGAACTTAATATACCGTAAATCCTCCAATAAGTCCCCCCCCTCAATTAAGTCCCCCCTCAAATAAGTCCCCCTGGACCCTCAACGAAAAAATAAGTCCCCCCTCAAATAAGTCCCCCCTAAAATGGGTATTTTCCAAATTTCAAATTGTTGGCGCAATTTCAAATTTTTTGGCGCAAATTTGAATTTTATTGCAAATTTTGCTATTTTTGACAAAATTTTGTCAAAAAATTGAAAAATTTGCTAAAAATTGGCGAAAAATCGATCAAAAATTCAAATTTTTGGCCAAAATTTTTCGGCGCCAATTCAAAATTGGTTTAAATTTTCAAAAATTTCCCAAATTTTGCCAAAAAGTCCCAAAAATTTTCGCCGCGCATTCGGCGCGGCCACGAAAATATAAGTCCCCCCCTCAATTAAGTCCCCCCCTAGACCCCCTACGAAACAATAAGTCCCCCGGGGGAGTTATTAGAGGATTTACGGTAATTAAATTTCTGCCAACCAACCTGATCTGATCCGTGACTGTGAATGCAATTCTTGAAGATCCCCAACTGATACTGCAATTCGCTCTTGTTTACTTCCGATTGGCCCGTGGTATAAATCCTGGCACGACAATTTTCTTGACCATTAACACTCATCGAGCAGCGATAAGTCTGATGCCATTGGAAATCCGCGATCTGCTTTGGTGGATCCAATTCGCGATAGAGAGAATAATCAAAGCCATTGCGGTGGAGACTTTCATCGTTGTTTTTGTAGAATCGAAACTTTGGAATCGTGTCTGAAAATGATAAAACAATTGGATTAATAAATAACGGTTATACCGCTCACCTATGTACTCACACATATTTTTGGTCATGTGAGAAAACTAAAAATGATCAATACTGCTTTAGCTCTTCTCTTCTACCCAAAGTTGGATAGGGAATGTACCAGGGGTGGGCCTAGTTAATATTAAGAGGACCTTTATTTGGCCAATAACTCAATTTTTTGACTGAAAATTGTTTTTCTGAGGGCCATTTTGTACCTCAAATATGTGAAAATAGTATGCAAAGTGCACTCCGTTTTTCAAAAGTGGCCATTTTCGGGCCTAAAAAGGCTTGATTCGGTACTCATTCGGTACTACCGAATCATTCGGTACCGCATGGGACCGAATCAAGCCTTTTTAGGCCCGAAAATGGCCACTTTTGAAAAACGGAGTGCACTTTGCATACTATTTTCACATATTTGAGGTACAAAATGGCCCTCAGAAAAACAATTTTCAGTCAAAAAAATTGAGTTATTGGCCAAATAAAGGTCCTCTTAATATTAACTAGGCCCACCCCTGGAATGTACAATCAGATTTCACTTATACTTTTTAACAAATTGATAAATGAGGCACTTTCGGCAAAACTATTTTACAGTTTTAACTATAAAAATATATAAAATAGTTGTACCGAAAGTTACTCTACAAAAATCTACAATTCTCACCCCTGTACTCCGGGCCATGCGTGTGGTCGGCTTTCTTGACAATCCCCAGCATGAATATGCTTCCTTTCTTGTCCATTTGCCAGTTTCCGGTGACGTGACATCGGCTTCGGCAGTTCTGTTCTTGAGTTTTGAGTGCGCAATGAAATGACTGATGCAATTGAAGATCGGCACTTGACTTTGGAGGATCGAGATCGCGATGGAATGAATACGAGAAGCCATCCTGATAGATTGTTGTGTGGTCCACTTTGAAGAACTTCAAAGGTTCGTTTGTCATCCTGGAAAATAAGAACTATACACGTAAAAGGAAACATTTAACGTAAGTTTTACTCATAAAATCAAGATCGCGATTAAACACGTTATTATATTAGCGTTTATAAATACAAGTAATCTCGTTCATTCTCCAGCCCAAGTTCAAGCCAAATATTTATTTAAAATATTCTTTCAAATTTTGGGGCTGGATCACAACGCCAAACATTTTGTTTTGGTTGATTGAAAGGCCTTTCAATCATACGCGCAATTTATTTGCTTTGCCGACAAAAAGGTCCAAGGATTGAGTTGAGCATAGGGTTAAAGCACATCCTGATATTGGGCGGGACTACCGTAAGTGGGCTGCATTAGCTGCAATGTCAGGAGCAGAGTTGCACGCAATCGGCATTTCCCAATCCGCAATCCGCAAAGAAATTAAAATTGCGGATTCCGCAATCCGCAATCGAAAAATTTGGAAAAATAGAGTTAAATTTCATTGAAAAATTGAATTGTCGAAAATTTTTGAGAAATTTGGTTTGTTCGCACAATTATTTCCTGTGTCTATAAAATTATTACTGTTACCGGAGAAAATGTCATCTAAAATTGCGCCGGGATCTAAAATTGCAGTAAAAATACAGGATGAAATCGCGCCGCTGGCGAAAAAATTTAGAAAAAATGTTGAATACAAAGGAAAAATCAAAGAAAAAATAGCGCCGCAGGCGAAAATTTTTCAAAAATTTAGTGGGCTTGGAGAAAATTTCCTTTGAAATTTTTCAATGTTGAGGCAAAATTTTCAAAATTTTTTCCTCGGCCGCGCCCTATCGGGCACGGCCGAGGCCATTCTTAGGGGTGCTTAATAATTGCGGATTGCGGCAAAAAACGGCCCAATCCGCAATCCGCAACGCCAAAATTGCCGCAATCCGCAATTGCGTGCAACTCTGGTCAGGAGCGAGAATCTCGACTCAAGACCGAAACTAGGATTCTCAATCCTGATCCTATTTAACCTCTTAATCATAATTAACCTTAATTTAACTTAGAACTTAGATTTAAAACTTGGAAATAAAAAAAAATTTAAAGCGTAATCGTTATACAAATTTGAAATCAAGCTTATGCTCAAGCTAATGTGCTTAAATTTTTCCTCGGGTGATCTAAGGTGAAGCTTCTTGAGTTCTAAGTGCGCAATGAAATGGTCAGCATTACTTTTGGTTCGGATAATGAGGATCTAAAAAGGCAATTAAACAAACAGTTACCTGACCAAGGAACAATACAATGACAAATTAATTTTCAAACATTTACAAAAATTTAAAACTATTAGAGTGGTTTTTTAGGGAGGAAATCTGATATTTCTGATTTGAAAGAACGATGAAAGAATCAAGGCATAGTATATGAGCAGATTTAGTTCATTTGAGTGCAAGTAGCAGCGTGGCGCAGTGGAAGCGTGCTGGGCCCATAACCCAGAGGTCCCTCGATCGAAACGAGGCGCTGCTAACATTTTTTTCTCGAATGTTAAAAAGTTGGCATGTCCAAATTTTTATTTTGAGGCGATTTTAGCCCACTTTTCTCGTCGGGACCATAATTTTCAAAATTTATATTTTCGCTCAAAAAACGTAAGGGAGCATGTTTTTATGGGTTTTCGACCACGCTGAATCCGTATTTAATATTAATTTCTGCTTGGTCCTACCGCGAAAATAGAGATTTTGGCATTTTTAGGCCAAAATATGTCAAAAATATGACCAATTTTTGGGCCATTTATAGTGGCTAGGTCGATGGACCACCCAGAGGTCCCTCGATTGAATTTTTTCTGCTATCATTTTTCTCGAATGTTAAATGGACCAGTGATGTCAAAACGTATAAAAAACTAACATTAGTTTTTTTTAAATAATGTTATCGTTTTTCTCTCGTTTTCTGGTTAAATTAGTCACATCCACTCTCGAATTCATTTATTATCCAAAGGACAGTCGTTAAGTAAAGTACAAGCGCTAAAAATCGATAAACATATAAGAAATAAAAAAAGTACAATTTAAAATTCAGCATTCTGCTCGTTTTTTTCTACATTTTTTCTACAATTTCTCCAGACAAATTTCTCAGTTTTTACCAAATTTTTGTCCGAAATTTGTAGAAAAGTCGACAAAACGGTAAACTTTTTAGTATTTGCCGACATAGCTAAATTCTAAACTTTTGTATAATATTCATATATATATCATATCGAATACAAACACAGAAAAGTATCGACAATGATCAATATGGAAGAAGTCTAGAAGAACAACGAAGAAGTCTAGTTGCAGAATGCCAAAGAATTAAATGTCTAAACATGTTTTGAGGCGGCACCCGGACAACTGCCACCTCCAAACTGCCACCCACGACATCTCTCACCTTTCCCTCCACTCTTATTAAAACTCTGCGGTGCTAGTGAACAGGGCTCAGGGACGGCAGACGGTTAGAGATACACACTATTTCGTGGTCACTTTCGCACGCTACTCGCTTTCTCTAGTATGGGGTGGGAGATGTCGGGTGGGAGTTGTCCCGGCCCCTTTTGAGGCAATTTGGCGAAGCGAATAGCAAAAATTTTAAAAGTATCTGTTTTTTCGGTTTATTAATAATCGGTCCAAAATTAACGTTTGAATGCTTGGCGTTCTGTTTTGACCCCTTTAGAAGGGGGCTAGCTCAAATCTGATATTGCTAACCCCCTCTAAAATCGTATTTTAAGAGGGGTTAGCAATATCAGATTTGAGCTAGCCCCCTTTTAAAGAGGCTAAACTGAATGGCGCGAATTCAAATATTAATTTCGTCGCCGATATTAATAAATCGCCAAAAGTGTGAAAAGAACGTGAAATACACTCCAAAGCCGCATTCCAATAATTTCTAAAGAGTATTCCAAATTAAAATTTTCAATAGACCTAGTTTGATGATTAATAAAAAGTACAAAGGCGATACGGTGAAGTTTCCATCTAACCTATGCGGAGACGAATTTTTTTCATAAAAAATCAAGAAAACGAAAAAATAGCTAAAAAAACGCAAAAAAGCCAACTTTTTCTCAAACGCAAAAATTGTAACCTGTGCATAATGTTGGAAGAGAGGACTAGAAAATTCCGCATAGGATAGACTGGAAACTATTCCACCAAATGAAAGGCAACTAATGACATAGTATACATTATTAGGACAAGAATTCAAATGACCAATGACCATTCTCGAATGGATCCAACTTTTTTTTCCATTTCAACATGCGCAATTCGAAGACGGCGCATCCTGGGAAATGTCGGAAAGAGTGATGGATTGACTCCGCATCAGACCACTCTTGATGCCCTCCCATCCATCGCACAAGCGCAGAGCTCCGCTCTCGAAGCGAGCGTTGATGTCTCGCGCGACCATAGTGAAGGCTTCCTGAAAATAGAAATAGTTGAGAAAAATATACAAATTGAACTCAGGAATTTGTTTAAAAAAGTCTGAAGGATCGTGCTTTCAATCCAGGCTTCGGGTTATAACTCTGCTCAGATATTTGTAGTAACCAGTGTTTTGCTGACCGGGTTTAAACTGACCTGACCTCCTGACCTGACCGGGGGTGCCGGTCAGGTCATGCTGACCTGACCGGAGGTGTCCGGTCAGGTCAGAGGTCAGGTGACCGGCGTGAGCCGGTCAGATGACCGGTCATCTGACCGAAAACCCTTAAAAACGGAGGCGGCCGCGCCCGATAGGGCGTGGCCGGCGAAAATTTTGCGAAACTTTCGTCGAATGTTTAAAATTTTCAATGAAAGTTGACCCAATTCTCAAATTTTCTTCTCCACTTGGGGGCTATCGCCCCCAGACCCCACTATATTTCTATATAGTTTATTAAAATTCATTCATACTTTATCTGTGTCCTAGCGCCTTTATTCCTAGCTTTCTTCATGGATTACAAAAGTGGATTGGAGTAGAGGTTGGCCGATACCGATATATCGCCGGTAATATCGGTAATATCTTCAATTTTATGAAAATATCGGTTCGACCGATATATCGGTATCGGTAAAACGTTCGGCCGACCTCTAGATTGGAGTATACGAATTCTCCAGATTGAACAACATACTTTCTTATAAAAACACAATTAAATGGTCATAAATTGAGAATGTCTTCTGCAAAAGTCAAAATTTTGAACGAAATTTGACGGAGAATGATAAAAAATATTTATGACATAAGACGGAAAAAAATTCGCTCTAAAGCCGAGACAATGTTCGCTCTTGGATGACACTAATATCCATTTCAAAAAAATTCATAAATTTTCCACATTTCCCAAAAAATTTCAGGAAATTTTTCTAAATTTCCAGAAATATTTCAAATATATTCTAAAAATTTTTCCATAAAAATTTTTCAAATATTTTCCAAAAAATTTTCTAAAAATTTTCAAAAACTTCCCAACATTGTGCAAAAATGCTCTAAAAACCTGCGAAAAAGTCCATTTTAGGTGTAAAAACCTAAAATAGATGAACATTACAACGATATGCTTGAAAACAGGCAAAATTTAACCATTTTAGCGATTTTGGAAAATTTTGAGCCAGGTCATACAGAAGGTTAGGTTAAACATGACCAGACCTGACCTGACCGGGTGACCGGGACCCCGGTCAGGTCAGGTATACCTGACCGGGGTCCCGGTCTGGTCACCGGTCAGGTCAGTTTACCAAATTGCCCGGTCAGCAAAACACTGGTAGTAACTATACAATAAATTGGATAACCTCAAAATATGCCATTTTATGACCAAAAATGGTCATTTTTAGCCAAAAATGGCCATTTTTGACTTTCAGGTATTTGCGAACTTTTTTTTTCTAGGTGCATGGGGAAAAAAGTCTGATACCGTTGGACTCCCCTCACCGAGATCTACAATCCTAACCAGCTGGTTTCCCGAAACTCGCGCGGCGCCAGGTGAGTGTTCCTTGTCAGATATTTGTAGTAACTGTACAATAAATTGGATCATTGTCTAGAATTGTCCAACATAGAAGAGACGGAGGAGAAAAATACAAAGATTGCGGGCAACTCTGTTATGCTTCAGCCTCTTGACTGAGTATCCTAATTAAGAAGTAGCAAGAACTATAGTTTATGATTCTTTCAGGTACTTTGCTCGATTTAGTCTGGTCCCAATACCGAGCACGCTGAGTTTTGGAGCTTCGCTATTTGATAGTATTGAACCTTGAGTAACACAAAAATAACACCTATTGGATATCATGATTACCTAGATATTTTCAAGCATAAGTCAGTGTTCGATACAATTTTGAAAACATGCCAAGAAAGGAGTCTTAGCTCTGATTTAAGCGATTACTCAATTTTCTAGAATGTTCCAGTAAAAAGTTATGGCGAAAAAGGCAGCGGGGGTGGGGGGGGGTTGACCTATTTTGATGGTGGTGCATAAACTTAACAAATGCTCAAAGTTATAGTAAATAACGCGTCTCTCCAAATTGAGCAATTAATGACGATTGATGCAATATTTTTAAACCTCAACTTTCATTAGCATTGCTCCAGATCATTGAAAATCTCTAAAAGGCATAGGAATTTATGTAAAAAGTTGGTATAGGATCATCAATAACAGATTTATGACCCGGATAGTGAAAGTGGCCAATAACCAATATTGATTAAATTTCCAGATCAATGTTGATGATCGGTTACTTCATTTTGACAGACCATGCGTCAGCTTGAACCGGTCAATACCCCCTGCGGCATTTTTGCCGTAATTTTTTACTGGAACATTCTAGAAAGATGATTAATAGCTTAAATCAAAGCTAAAGCTTTGGGCTACAAATCGGTATATTACTTGTCGCATCTCGATTCAAGTCTTTTTGTCTCAAAATTTCAACTTTTTTTGAAAGTTGGAGAATTTGAGACAAAAATACTTGAATCTCGAGAATCTTGAATCGAGATGCGGCAAGTAATATACCGATTTGTAGCCCAAAGCCTTAGCTTTGATTTAAACTATTACTCATCCTTCTAGAATGTTCCAGTAAAAAAAAACATGGCAAAAATGCCGCGGGGATTTTGGCCGCCTGCGTCAGCATTTGGGCCATTCTTAATGTCCATTTTTGGAGCTGTTTTCACTATGTGAGTCATAGATATGATATCGATGACACTATCCCAACTTTTTACATAGATTCCTATGCCTATCACATGTTTTCAATATGCTGGAGCAAAGCTAATGAATCTTGGCGACATTGCATCGAGCAATAATTGCTCAATTGGGAGGCTATCTCAAGGGATAAAAAAAATTTCCTAGTAAGATGACGTTGCTATTCAAACAAAACATACATTTACGTTTTCTCCGGACAGCGCGGATGTTTCCACAAATTTCACCTTGCGATACTTGGCCAGGTATTCGCCTTCTTCGTAGAGAACTTCCCGCTTGGCATCCAAATCTGCTTTGTGACCGACCAGCAAGAAGACGCACTGGCTCGGATCGGGACCACTAAAATATTCTGGAATTATATTGGAAAAAAGAAAAAGTAAGAGTTAAAAAACCCAATGTTGGCCTCAGCCTCGGACAACCAGTCCTGCACATGATCAAAGCTGCGGCGATTTGTTATGTCGTAGACAACGATCACGCCGACGGAGTTCCGGTAATAGGACCGAGTGATGGATCTGAAGGTGAATAGTAAATAGAAATAAAAATGAAATACAAGTAAAATAATAGTTCATATTTTTGAAAATACGCTGGAAAAAGAGAAATTTAAATTTTTACTGAAAATTATGTGTTTAAAAAATTTTGGCCTCGCAAAAATTCGGTTTTTCTGTACAAATTTTGAACATTTTAGAAGAATCATGGTTCAATAAAAAAATTACGTGATAGCTCATTACGTGTGATAGTTCATTTTGTGGGTCTCGAGCTGGAGGCCCCGCGTTTTCAAAAAATTGAACCCGGGGATCTCGAAAAGTGGCCTTTTTTGCCAAAAAGTGGCAAAAATGCATGTTTTTACGCTACAAAGGAAAGTATTTTCGTTCCCCCGTACGGGGGTCCATGATAGCTCATTTTGTAGGTCTCGGAAAGTTAGTATACGAATCCGCAAAAATTTGGACCCGGCGATATCGAAAAGTGCCATTTTTTATCCAAAAAGTGGCAAAAATGGTCATTTTTTGCGACTGAAAACAAACCTAGAAAAAGGACAAAAATTTTGACCCTATATAGCAAATCGACCTCGCTGAGTTCGAATCCGGGGTTAGGATTAACCCCGGAACCTTCCAGAATGTTCTAGAAGCTTTCACGATATAGGCCCAGTACCCGCGGCGCCCCATTCTCGTGCAAAAGTAAAACAAAAGTTAAATGAATTACAAACAAAACTAAAATTCTAGAATGGCTTCTACCAACCAACTAACTTCTAGAATGATTTCTAATAAACCAACTTAAACTTCTCCTGCCCTGCGGTGTCCCACAACTGCAGCTTGATCCTGTAGTTGGGCTTGATCTCGACCATTCGAGCATAAAAGTCCACGCCGACGGTCGGGTCGCTGATCTCGGCGCTTTTTCCCTCTGTGAAATATCGCAGCAGACTGGACTTTCCAACCGTTGAATCGCCGATCAGGATGATCCTGGAAATGGACAGGTTAGAGTGGGAAAAGTTTTAGAGCTGAAACTTTTTTCGTGAAAATAATGGAAGGAGATCCAGAAAAACTCTGGTCCCAAAGCGATTTTCAGAGCTTCACAAAATCAATACCTATCAAAAATCTATAGTATACTTTGGAAAACTATAGTATAGTTTTTCATAGATATTGACTGATTTTGCTCTCTGTTACTAGAATGTTCCAGAAAACATGTCATCAGAAAAAGTGAACACGTAATAAAAGACTATACTAATGTTTATCAAACTATAATATAGTTTTTCATAAATATTTTTATTAAATTAGTATGATTGAAAGTAAAAACTTTCTAGATTTGTGATAAAAATTTGCGTGGAAACTTTGCTGGAAAATTGCTTTTCTTGGGTTTTCTTTTTTGAGTCAGGCCTTTTCAAAAATGTTTATGAAAAAACTATATTATAGTTTGATAAACATTAGTATAGTCTTTTATTACGTGTTCACTTTTTCTGATGACATGTTTTCTGGAACATTCTAGTAACAGAGAGCAAAATCAGTCAATATCTATGAAAAAATTATAGTATAGTTTTCCAAAGTAAACTATAGATTTTTCACAGGTATTGATTTTGTGAAGCTCTGAAAATCGCTTTGGGACCAAAGTTTTTCTCCAAATTTCAAGCTCAAATTATTTACAGTGCCAAGTCCCTTTTTATAGCGAAATTTATGGATAAACCCTAAGGCCATTTACCAAGTCAGCTAATCTCGGACATTTTTATACCGTTATAAAATTTTGCATTTGCACTTAAAATGATTATAACTTAGCTCTCACTTAAGATTAAGCTTTGAGTGATAGCTTAAAATGACCCTAGGATTCACGCGATCAACCTAAGCTCCCGAATAACCCTTATTTGGCGCCTTATAAGGGTTATTCGGGAGCTTAGGTTGATCGCGTGAATCCTAGGGTCATTTTAAGCTATCTTAGGGTCATTTCAAACCTAGGGTCATCCAAGCAATCCTAGGGTCATTTTAAGCTATCACTCAAAGCTTAAGCTTGAGCTAGGTTATGATCATTTTAAGTGCAAATGCAAAACTTTATAACGGTATCAAAATGTCACGTACTAACTAATGTCACCTGCTAATCTTGCGCTATAAAACAACTCAATACCAATCAAGTCCCTACCTTTGCTCACCTGTGCCAAAAAAGCTCACCTGTACTGATAGTGGAACATTGGATAGAACTCTGACGTGCTGATATCCATGCTCTGAAACAAAACAAAATTAATATCAAAAATAGCATAAAAATAACATAAAAACAGAAACAAAAAAAGCATCGCCGCGCAGCGAAAAGAGCAAAGAAAAAGGCTGCGCACAATCCTCAGCTGATTCCATAAATAAATTTCGAATCATCACAAAAAGCTCGAGGACAAAGCACATTTGGCGTTTTGCACCGCTTGGCATTTTGCCGGCAATTCAAACCATATTTTGAAATCAGTTTTTGGAGCAAAGCCAAAGCTTTGGAGCCGGCCAGAATCGAGTTTTTTACAGGATTTTCTCGAGATTGTTCTAGATATTTTCAGTCAAGACTGAAGAAATGCCCTTTGATAAGTCCAGGTACAAGCCACAGGTGTGGGGAAAGCCCATACCTGGAAGTATTAGTGGAAATGCTGACCTGTTCGACCGGCCTGGCACTTCTTCGGCGACGGCAGCACGGCATCACCTGGTTGGATTTGGATTATCTGTTGGAATGGAAAATTGAAATATTTACCTGGATCCCGGGAAATTTTTTTTTGGGAAAGAATATAAAAAACAATTTTTGACTGAAAAAATTGCAAACTTTTCCGATTTTTTGCACATTTTTCTACAAAATTGGCGAATATTTTTGAGATTTGCTCACAAATTTGTAAAAAATTGAAAGATTTACCTGGATCCCGGGAAAATTTTGGAAAAGAATATTAAAAAACAATTTGGGAAAGAAAAAATCAAAAATATTTTCAATTTTTTTTGGAAATTTTTCGACAAAATTACTTCTGAGATTTCGTCTAAAAATTGATGGAAAATTTACAATGGGATTTATTAAGAAGAGTAGAGGTAACACCCCGGGGGCATAACCGAGAGTAAACTTTGCACTAAAAAAGATTTTTTAGCAAAAATTTTTATTGAAAATTCTTTCACGGATATGAAAATGAATTTTCAATAAAATTCACCACAAAATATGTCAAGAGTGCCAAATCAAATCTGAACCAAATGCCTGGAGGTTTGCCCGGCAGTCTGGCTTGGACTCTTATCTTATCTTGGGTCGGGCAAGTTGTCAAAATCAATATATTCACGCAAGAAAACTTGCGTGAATATCTTGATCAAATATTTGAGTGAATTTTCATTCGCGCCCAAAATTGACTTTCGGAAAAAATTTTGCTCGTGGCACCGAAAAAATGACAGCAAAAAAGTTCCCAGTTCCTTCCCTTTTATGGTTCCATGAAATAATTCAAGCGGTATCACTTTAGAACAGCCAGAACTTTATGATAGCCAAAATTATCTCTTCAAAATTTGTTCTGGAACATTCTTTACCTCAGTTTATTATTTTCCCCCTAGAATTACCCCAAGACCTTGCCTTATTCTCGAGAACTCGACCCAACCCAACGCCGATCCAAACTCGCTTTCGATTGCCTTCGCCGGCAGACTTTTGGCGACTCGCCGCATTTGGCGCCAAAAATCGGTTTGAACGCAAGCAAAGATTTTGGTTTCAATGCCATCGCTTTTCGTTCAAATCAATAATTTAATTCGCGTTCAAATCTGTTCTCAGTTCTGTAGATTCTAGAATCTTTCTGCGTTCGATTTCGTTCGATTTCTCAATTTTAGGCGAACCAAATCATTTCAAATCATTTTCAGCTTTTTCTTTAGTGCTCGGCGCGCAGACTATGGATTAATGCAATAAAAATTATGCCTCCCCTTTCCGAGATCCAGAAAAGTGGCAAGGAAAACTTGCATCACATTTCTTCCATTCAAATTTTTGATTGTTTTTATGTGGTTTTTCACAATTTTTTGCTAAAAATGACATTTTTCCCTCAATTTTTCGTTCAGAATTTGATATTTTTCCCTCAAATTTGGTACTTTTGTCCCAAAATTTCCCGAGTTTTTCTATTTTCGGCATAAAAATCCACGAAATCTGACACAAATCCTCCAAAAACTTTTACCCTGCCGAACCACTCTCGAATTTTTTCTGCAATACCTGAAGTTCTTTCCTGAAATTTCTTCCGGGCCCCCACCTCAGACTTTCAAGCTCATGCCTAAGGCCATTCTGTTCTAGATTTCTTACTCATCTTCAATTCTTCCAGAACCTATAATCCTTCTAGAACCTTCTTCTCGACGGAAATCCAGGAATTTCACCTGAAACTTACCTTAAATTTCAAAAAATTCCAATGACTAATCCAGGAATTTACCTGAATCTTACCTTTAAAAAATTACTTACCTCCAAAAAATTCGGATGACTAATCCCAAAAATTCCAGCACAATCCCGAAGCTGAAAGTATGGACCCGAACGCGAGCTACGACCAATTCGCCGGAGGCTGGGGCGACGAAGAGGAGAACTACATGGAAGGTGGACCTTCGATCAAGGGCCGTCCCAGCACAGGTGCGCCGATCATGGCTGAGCGCGCGAGCATGTTCGACAAGATTCCGTTGCCGGTGACGATCTCGAACTTGTGCCAGATCGAGGAGGACCGCGACAAGTACAAGATTGATGACTATTCCTTTGGAACCGTTAGTTTTTTTTGTAAATTTAGGCAATTTGTTAGGTATTGTTTGTCTCAGGTATTGAAATTTCTCAGGTAGATTTCTTAGGTTTTGAGCTTTTTCACGTCACTTTTTAGTGACCGTTAGTTTTTCTGCAAATTTCTTAGGTCTTGAGTCTGTAGATTGGTGCTTCTAGAAATAAGCCCGGAGGGTTTAGGCGAAATTGCTCTTTTATCGAATTCTCTTTTTGGCTAAACGTACTGTTCCGGTCAAACCCCCGCGGCCTTTTTTGCCATAACTTTTTACTGGAACATTCTAGAAGGGTGAGTAATAGCTTAAATCAAAGGTAACACTCTGTGCTACAAATCGGTATATTACATGCCGCATCTCGATTCAAGATTCTCGAGATTCAAGTCTTTTTGTCACAAATTTTCGAATTTACAAAAAATCGAATTTTGAGACAAAAAAATTGAATCTCGAGAACCTTGAATCTAAATACGGCAAGTAATCTATCTATTTGTAGCCCAGAGTCTTAGCTCTGATTTAAGCCATTACTCATCCTTCTAGAATGTTCTAGTAAAATGTTATGGCAAAAAAGGCCGCGGGGGTTTGCCCGGTTATCGAAATTGCACTCTTACATAATACACTTTTTGGCCGGATGAACTTCACCTAATGTACTTTTATTTTCAGGTGCGCACAGTGGCGCGAGTGATGCGCGTGACCGAGCTTCCCGGAACCATCACGTATCAGTGCTGTGACATGTGCGAAGTGGAGTTGGACAAAGTCGGAGTCGAGGACATGTTCCCGATCATCCGTTACTTTGGAGTTGACGTTTGTTTTGCTTTTTTCTTTTGCTTTTTCTAATGTTTTTTTTTCATTTAGGACGTGACCAAGAGGGAAGTGTTCGAAGTGGGAACGACGGTGATGGCGATGGGAAAGCTGCGCACTTTCTCGAGCAAGGCGTCCATTGTCAGCTTTCACGTGATCAAGGTCGAATCGCCGGAGGAAATCGCGCTGTTTCAGAGGGATGCGGAATTGGTATGCTATCAAATTTTTGGTATTGCTGTGAATATTGCAAAAGTAGTTCTAAATTTTGCAGAATCTGGAGGATAACAATTTGCGTAAAGAATAATTTCCAAGTTTGAATTCGCGCCATTTCAGTTTACCCCTTTAGAAGGGGGCTAGCTCAAATCTGATATTGCTAACCCCCTCTAAAATACGATTTTAGAGGGGGTTAGCAATATCAGATTTGAGCTAGCCCCCTTCGAAAGGGGCTAAACTGAAATGGCGCGAATTTAAACGCTTAAATATCAGTCGCTCGTTTGTAGCGTATGTCGGTCCAAAATTAATGCTTAAATGCTTGGCGTTCTGTTTTCCTAAAACTGGGCTATTACAGTCTATTTTATTCATGGTTTAAATTCGCGCCATTTCAGTTTACCCCTTTTAGAAGGGGGCTAGCTCAATTCTGATATTGACAACCCCCTCTAAAATCGTATTTTAGAGGGGGTTAGTAATATCAGATTTGAGCTAGCCCCCTTCTAAAGGGGCTAAACTGAATGGCGCGAATTCAAACTTGGAAATTATTCTTTACGCAAATTGTTATCATCCAGATTACTTTCAAGGACATGACATATGATATGACAATTGTAGGATTGAAATTCGTGTTGAAAAACGATCGTATTTGGGAAACAAATTGTCACACATCCTTTAAAGTAATCCGGGTGACACTCTTACTGTTGACATTAGTGATGTCAATATCTGCGAAAAACTAAAATAGTTGAAAACTACAGTAGTTTTCAACGGGTATTGCTTCTAGAACATCATAGAACACGAGTAATGGCTCAAATTACTGTTCGAGCTCTTACTCCTGTTCTAGGATGTTCTAGAAGCAATACCCATCTAAAAGTACTGTAGTTTTCAACTATTTTAGTTTTTCGCAGATATTGACATCACTAATGTCAACAGTAAGAGTGTCACCCAGATTACTTCGAAGGAGACATGCCTAGACGATTTTCGTTGACATTGTATTCTAGTCATCCTTATTTGGAAAGTGAAAATGCCGTGTTCCTAGTCCTCCAAAAATTATATTCAGTAATTCTGCCTTTTTATAAATTTTCTGTATTAACCTGAAGAAATATCGAGGCTGTAAATAGCATTGCTTTACGCATTGTTTCTGATTATTGGCAATCAATGTAGAGGTTCAAAAACGGGAATCACCAATTCGGGACATTTACTTGAATTCTTCGAACTGCAAAGGAGCGTACATAGAGACCCCTTAGGATTTTACTGGGTACGGGCCTGTCAGTAAGAGTGTCACCCAGATTACTTCGAAGGAGACATGAGAAATTGTTGTTGACATTTGTTTTCCTAACTAGTCATACCTTATTTGGAAAAGTGAAAATAATATTTTTTGGTCGTTTTTTGAGCATAACTTAATTTTGGATCTAATTTATTTTGACCGTTTCCCGATTATTTTTGGCCGGGATTTGCACCCCTTATAGGTTTTCGACTCCGCTGAATCCGAATTTGACATTATTTTTGACCTAGGGACGACCCTAAGGGTCGAAATGAACACCTTAAGGGTCGAAATTTGCCGAAAATCTAAGTTTAAGAGATACAGTACGTGCATTATGGGTAATTCACATATGGTGAGTCCGGATTTGACCAAATGTTTTACCTAGGGTCGATCCTAAGGGTCGAAATGAACACCCTAAGGGTCGCAATTCGCTAAAAATATCAGTTCACGGGACGCAATTCATGCATTATGGGTAATTCACATATGCCGAGTCCAAATCAGGCCTTATCTTTTTACCTAGGATCGATCCTAGGGGTCAAAACGGCGACCCTAAGGGTCAAAATTCGCTAAAATATCAGTTCACGGGACGCAATTCATGCATTATGGGTAATTCACATATGCCGAGTCCAAATCAGGCCTTATCTTTTTACCTAGGATCGATCCTAAGGGTCGAAATGGCTACCCTAAGGGTCAAAATTTGGGAAAATTAGAGACTTACAGAGAAAATTACAAAGAAAACTAATTCCGCTTTATTTCAGGCTGCTCTCTACTATCGAAAGGTAACCGTTTTACCTTTACTCGTTCCAACCTTTCCAACTTTCATTTCTTCAGAAACTCCCTGAACTCACCGCGCAGCAGCTGATCGACACCGGAATTTCGATGTTCTCGCCTTTGGCACCGGAGCGCAAGCCGTTCAACGCCGGCGATGCCGCGCAGCGCGCCGTCGCCGGTCATACCGGAGCGATGCGAACCACGACGCCGTCTCGAACCACGCCGAAAGCGATGCCAGCGCGCGGATTCCAGCAGCCCAACACACCTGCCAGTGCTAACCGAGCCGGTCCAGGACGTCCTATGTTCAATACGCAATCGGCTAGTAAGAAAGTTGCGGGGCTGAATGCGCAGCAGCAAAAGGTTTGTGGTTTTTTTTGAAAGTTTGTAGCGTTTTTTCTTTTTACTGATCGATCAAGATAAAGTTTGCCAGTAGATAGTTTGGAATTGAGTAGAATCCGCCTGCAATTTTGCATTCTCTATAGGTTTCGATTTATATACAGTTCTATTTATGCGTTTAAATTCGCGCCATTTTAGTTTAGCCCCTTTAGAAGGGGGCTAGCTCAATTCTGATATTGACAACCCCCTCTAAAATGACATTTGAGAGGGGGTTGTCAATATCAGATTTGAGATAGCCCCCTTCTAAAGGGGGAAAAACAGAATGGCGCGAATTTAAACACATAAATAGAACTGTATATAAATCGAAACCTATATTACAAAACCAAAATTAACGTTTGAATGCTTGGCGTTCTGTTTTGACCCCTTTAGAAGGGGGCTATCTCAAATCTGATATTGACAACCCCTAAATAAGAATCAAATTTATTGATTTTTTTAGAATTTTTGATTATTGCTTTAAATGCAAATAGTGGTGCAAGTGTCATCTTTTCCACTAATCAATTTCTCTTTCAGATTTACGAATGCATTCGAGAATGCGCGAACAGTTCGGAAGGTGTGTCTCTGGACCAAATCAAGAGGACCTGCCGGATCACCGGCGACTGTCTCAACGACCTCAACCATTTGTTCGCCGAAGGACTCATTTTCAATACCATCGATGACTATCACTATTCCTCTGTTTGATCGTTGACCATTGATGTTTGATCATTGATCGTTTGAACGAATTTATTTTGTTGCAATTTTGATTTCTGTTGCTGTTTTCGCTATTGACCGACTTTTTTTGATTATGTGTAAAAACTAACGGTGAACAATCGATGATTGGAGTATTGGCAATTTTCAATAAAGTTATCCAATTTGAATCGTCCGAAATTGGAAAAATGTCGATTTCGGTATTGACTAGGAAGCGGCTACGACGCTCAAAAACATTTTTTCTGGATTCAGGCGCCCTAAAAAATCCCGGACACAACTAATCTCCGGCGAAAAAAAAAAGATTCCACCCGCGCGGAAGCGAACCTGAGACGATCGCACGGTGCGCCAACTCCTTAGCACTCGGTCACAGAGACACATTGGTCCATTAGCTTCTACTTTCCTTATATTGCCTGCGGAAACTTTGATGACTCATAACTAAAGACCCCAAAAATATTTTTAAAATAAAAAAAATATTTAAAAAATATTTTGGACTTTTTTAACTAAAATATTTTTTTTATTTAAAAAATATTTTGCATATTTTGGGAATTTTACTTATATTTTAGTAAATATTTTGGCATTTTTGGACAAATTTTGTGATTTTTTTTGGCGGAGAAATTTTACCAAAAAATTTTGCCGAAAAAATTTTTTTACGAAATTTTTCAAAAAAAAAATTTTTTATTGGTTTGGCCGGAAATTATTGTCGGTGTTTTCAAAGTCAATTTTTATTAATCTAAAGCGGTTTTTTTCTTGAGTGTGACATACCATTCGGTAGCACATTCATTCCTCTTTCAAACCATATATAGCATGATTTACCATTACATGTAACCATTACTTTATGATAGTTCTAAGGAAGCACACCCAAAAAATTGATTTTTGGTTATTTTTAGCAACTTTCATGGAGAATTTTTTTTATCTTTTGGCACTATTCTAAAAAGTGGCATTGCGGTATTTGTAGACAAGGTCTAGCTCTACAACATACTTTTTACAGAATAACTTTTGCTTTGAAATTCTGCGAGATATGATCGCTTAAAGTTGAGACATAAACTGAAAAATTGCAAAAATCGAAATTTTCCATTTTTCGAGCGACGTCATTTCTTAAAATGGTCATATCTCTGCAGCCATCAAACGAAAAAATGTTCTGTAAAAGGTAAGTATTAGAGCTGATATTGCTCTATAATATTGCACAATTGGAAATAGAATGCCTAATATTTTTGCCCACAAAAGATATAAAAATAGCTCAAAAATTGGTGATTTTGAAATTTTTCATGGAATCACAAATAGCTAGCAATTTTTTACAAAGCTAAAATATAATTTAAGTATGGTTGCATGGAGAAAACTCTCGGCTATCAAACGGTATATAACACTCATAGGCACTCTTGCGTTACGAGAGAAAAAAATTATATTTAAAAACACCGACACGAATTTCCGGCCAAACCAATATTTTACCGTTTTTTTCCAAAATTTGTTATAGTTTGTTGAATTTTAGCTTTTAATTTAGTCTGAAGTAACAATGAAGGCTAAAAAGCAGAATTAAAGTCTAGAATCGGCAAAAAATAGCTAATTGAAAAAAATATTTTTTTTAATGTTTTGCGATTTTTTTAATATTTTAATTAATTAAAACCGGAATTAAAAAAAAATTTTTGGGGTCTTAACTCATAACGCGGTGCTTTTTTTAACCGCTTCCAGAAGTTTTGAGCTTAGCTCGCCGAGACCTTTCATTTGACGTATCACACGTCCGCTGCGTGGAACAAAAGTAGATAGCCAGCCATATACGGTCACTTTTGCTTTAGGGTGATTGGATGGATATACAGTGTAGTCTCTTTATAACGCAGGTTTTTAAACATCCTTGTGAGTGAGTCTCTGGATAGAATACCGTCTTTCCTCCAAAAAGGGTCCCCTCCCAATAAGGGCCCCCTCTAAAGGGACATTTATTTATTAGCCCCCCTCCAATAAGGGCCCCCAAAGGTCAAATTAAAAAAATCCTAAATTTTTGGTGCCAATTCAAATTTTTTGCCGAAAATTTCAATTTTTAACCTAAATTGGCAAAATTTTCTAAAAAATAGCAAAAATTTACAAAGAAATTTGAATTTTTTGGGCGGTAATTCAAAATTGGTTAAAATTATCAGAAAATTGGATAAAACACCTAAAAATTTGGCGTGAAAATTTTCAACCCTCGCCGACGATGGTTGAAAAAAAAGTACCCGGGGCCCTGTTTGGATAGGGTACGGTATCGTTTTCGGAATTACTGATTTGCATTTTGTCTTCTATGTTTGAAATTTTAAGGCTATAGCGCTTATGTTTGTGTTACTTTTAAGTCGAGAACCAGCCTGATGAATAATTTATCAAAGGGCGAAAATGGAAACTTGTTGCCAAGGGCTTAAAAGGGCAACAAAAACTATTCTTCGCATTCTTGAGTGTAAATTTTTCTGCAAAGTAGTACCAAATAGTAAAAAGTATTGCCATTCTCGATATTCGATATTGCGCACTCCAATTCCATATATGGGTCGATCTAAGCACAAGTCCAAAGTGAGGCAACTGAAATGGAAAGCGCTCGTGGTCGGCAAAGGAATGCCTGCGGAATTCGAGAAAGCTCTCAAGAAAGGACCCGTCGGATGGACGTCTGAGAAAAGGTGACAACTCGCCAAAAAACTATTTCCTATAGAGTGGCCCCCGGACAACTCGCCAAAAAACTATATCCTATAGAGTGGCCCCGGACAACTCGCCAAAAAACTATTTCCTATAGAGTGGCCCCCGGACAACTCGCCAAAAAACTATTTCCTATAGAGTGGCCCCCGGACAACTCGCCAAAGGATTAGATGTGTTTTTTTCAATTATCTGATACGTCGTAGAAAATTTTTAAAAATAATATTGTATACCTTTATAAGGAGTGTGGACGAATATCTGAGATCTCTAGCTAGGATCAAGAAGACTCCAGGTATATCTGGGGAAGTCTAAAACGTGATTCATCTTTTGATCAGTTACCCGGGCGGGGCCTTGTCCAACAAACAGCCTCAGGCGGAATAGCCTCGTTTTTTCTATTTTTCGCCAATATTTATGTTTCTTTCACAGTTCTCGAATTTTTAGCGCAGAGTATCCGGTCGACATAATCCTGGGCCTATATCGAGAGGCGCACATTCTCAAAGTGGAAATCGGCGTTGAAAGTTTGATGACACGTGAGTCTTGAGCTTGAAATGAAACAGAGTATCCGACATTTTGCCTGTGGCTGGTTTCGCTGACGTTGTAAAATAAACATCTAGATTACACTAGAAAATTCCAGATTACCGTAAACTCTCTAATTTAACCCCCTCTAATTTGGCCCCCAAAATGGCAAATTTTCCAACAATGCCAAAAATTCAGATTTTTGGCGCAAATTCAAATTTTTGGCCAAAAATTTGAATTTTCCCTAAAAAATTTATTTTCAGCCAAAGAAATTCAGTTCAAGATTGGTCGGAAGGCCGAAGAGTCGCCGAGAATCGAAGAAGGATCCTCGGATTCTGACGATTCCGAGTCCTCGAAAGAGACTCGGGATGAAATCCCGACTTACGAAAGTGCGAAAGAGTGCGCGTACATCGAACAGGGATCGATCAGCTTTTCGCTTCGGGACCCGGAGGACAAACGGTTGGAAATAAAGAAACAAATTATGGACAAAGACTCGAACATTGGCCAATATTTGTGGATGGTCGTTCACGGACCACACACGACGGGCGTCGAGAAACTGCCGGAAGATCCAGTGGAGCATCCAACTGTTGGGAAAAATTTGACTGGTGCGATACTATCGCCTGAGGGCGAAAGGCCAGTGGAAGCCATCGGCGGCAATCCGGATAACCAAGTGAGTGGTTGGGGGTGGAAATTTCAGGAAGAAGAAAGTTTTTTGGAAAAATTGTTTAGATGTGGAATATACCAGGTGATGACATAATTTCGCAGAATTTTTTTCATGCGTTTAAATTCGCGCCATTTCACGTACATACGTAACAATTTGCGTAGAGAATAATTTCCAAGTTTGAATTCGCGCCATTCAGTTTAGCCCCTTTAGAAGGGGGCAAGCTCAAATCTGATAATGCTAACCCTATCTAGAATCGTATTTTAGAGGGGGTTAGCAATATCAGATTTGAGCTAGCCCCCTTCTAAGGGGGCTAAACTGAATGGCGCGAATTTAAACGCGCAAATATCAGTCTACGGAATTATGTCGCCACCTGGTAGAACTGGAGGCGATCAGGCCCGTAGCCAGGGGGGGGTTAGGGGGGTTGCAACCCCCCCCCCCCCGAAATTCGGAAGCTAAAAAAATCAATAGGGTCCCCCCTATGGTTTTAAAAATTTTCGAGAAAATTTTGAAAAATGCACCCCTAAGAATGCGTTTTTTTCACTTCTCAACCCCCCTGAAATCTCAACCCCCCCCCCACCCCCGAAATTTTTTTCTGGCTACGGGCCTGGAGGCGATCCTTATCAAGTGCCTAGTTGCTTAGAACTGACCATTTCATTTCAGAATATGCTCAGATCTGAGCACTTGATCAAGATAGACTTACCGTAAACTCTCTAATTTTACCCCTGCCTCTAATTTTGCCCCCTCTAGAGCACGGTTGAATAATTATAACCCCGGGGGTTAAATTAGAGAGTTTACGGTATTATGGCATTATCATTGGAATGAGATCTCGAAAGTTGGAAACTGGGTACTATCCGACAATCGGCCCGATCCTGGAAAAATGGGTAAGAAAATAAAGCAGTGTCCCATTAGAACCCCGAGACCAAAAAACTCAAACGCCCGGGGCGATAATTTGCTCAATTTCTTGAATCTCGACTTTTTGCCCTGAGAAAAATTTTTTCTCCATTGCAAGTCTGAAACATTTTTTGTCAACCAACCTTTCCAGGTCCACATCTCCGAGCTCACCATTTATGGCATACCTGTGAGAGAAAAGGTGAAGCGCTCTTCTCTAAGGAAGAGAAGAGCCCACTCAAGACCTAGCCGACGACGAAGGAGTTCAAGCCATAGCTCCGAGCGCAGCGGTGGATCGTCGCTGGAGAGATTCTCGTTGTCGCATTGGACTGAAGAGCGCGGCTTTCGCCGGCCGCGCAGCCAAAGTCCGCGCAGGTTTTATCCCACGGACCCGGGAAGTGGCCGAGAGTCGCCTGAGGCGTACAGGTTCGTTTGTTGCCATATATTTTCAGATTTTAGCGGTGCGCGGTCGAAACTGACCTCAGATTCGAACTCCTCGCGGAAAATTACCCTTAGGCCATTACTCACGGGCGAGATTGGGGAAACTTCTTCGGGGCGCGCAGTGCATGGGCCAGGCGCAGGCGTCACAGAGCGCGAGTTTGAATTAGGGTATTTAAATTTTACATGGGACCCATAGGGCTCGCAGTTTGAATTAAGATACCGTAAGTCCTCTAATTAATCCCCCTCAATTAAATCCCCCTCAAATAATCACCCCAAAAAACTGGGTATTTTTCCAATTTTTTCCAAATTTCAAATTTTTGGCGCAATTTCAAATTTTTTAGCGCAAATTTGAATTTTTATTGCAAAATTTGCTATTATTTACAAAATTTGGGCAAAAACTTGAAAAATTTGGTAAAAATTGCCGAAAATTCCATCAAAAATGCAAAAAATTCTAATTTTTGGCGAAATTTTTTGGCGCTAATTCAAAATTGGTTTAACTTTTCAAAAATTTTGCCAAATTTTGCCAAAAATCCTACGATTTTGGAAAAAAATTCGTAAAATAATTGAACATTGAACCATGACCTTTTAGCCATGCCGGTGGCATCGATCTCGGAATGCCCGGATTGGACTTGTCCACGACAAAAGCATTTGTGTCGGACCCGCTGGAAATGCTTCAGGTGATCCGGGATCTTTTGGCCAACAAAAGGAGAACGCTGCTGAAGGTAAGCAAGGGTGAAGCTGGGCTACAGAGCCCAGGCATAAGATTTGATCCAGGATTTGTCTTCCGGAATTTGTTGACATTCAAAAAAAGTGTCGTTTAGAAGGGCCGCGAAGTCGAGGCTCAATTCTGCAAAAGAGCGGTCGAGCGAATGCGCCAGGATGAAAGGAAAATGAGAGAGCTGAAGGCGAAGCTGACCGCTGCCGAGATCAGCCATGACCGGAATTATGTTGGTTTTTTACACAACGCCACATCCCAAATCTGTGACAAAAAAAGAACCACTTCTGTGACACGAAAAACCTTCACGTTTTGCGATGTGACATCCGAGTTGGCAGTTGACATGTGACATCCGATGCTAATGTCACATGTCAACTGTCAACGTCGCTTTAGATGGGAACCGGTCAATTTCGGTCCGATGGGAACCGCCATTTTCGCAATAACTTTTTTCTGGAACATTCTAGAAGGATGGGTAATGGCCGAAATGAGAGCTAATGCTCTGGGCTATCGATCGGTATATTGCACGTCGGATCTCGATTTAAGGTTCTCGAGATTCAAGTATTTTTGTCTAAAATTCTTAAATTTTCAACCCCCACACTCACCATTTTCACCATAACTTTTTTTTTCTGGAACATTCTAGAAATATGTGTAATGGCTCAAATTAAAGCTAAGACTCTTGGCTATCGAAAATTCGAGACTAAAGAGACAAAAAAATTGAATCTCGAGAACCTTGAATCTAGATCCGGCGTGTAATATACCGATCGACAGCCCGGGGTCTTAGCTTTGATTTGAGCTATTACTCATCCTTCTAGAATGTTCCAGAAAAAAGTTATGGCTAAAATGGCCGGGGTTTGACCGGGACTCACTTTAGATCTTTGGATTTGCCAGCCGTTTTTTTATTTCTAACCTGAAGCTCAATTCATACCTTCCTTCTTGAAATATGTTTCATTCTCTTCCAACCTTCCATTGTCCACCAAAAACCACTTTTAACCTTCTTAACCCCTCAGGCATCTCATTACAAAATGGCACTGAATGACGTGCGCGACACCTGCTTTCGATCCATTCACCTGGACTTGATGCTGGAAAAAGACGAGGTGAGTTTATTTCTGCCTCAGGCGGTATTTGTATTACTTTTTATAGCTTAGCAATTTCTCTAATCCTTTTTTGAAGTGATGTAATGATTTCAGCTGCGACACCTGGAGCGAAGATTCAAAGGATACACCTGAGCAATGCGCAATGCATGGCGATTCTTTCAAATAAGATAAGAAATAAGACGGAAAAGACAGTATTTTTATGGCGTTCTAGTTTGATAATGAATAAATTAGTGCAAGTTTTCCCTCATTTCCGGCCAAGAATACCAGGTGGCGACATAATTTTTGCGACTGATATTTAAATTCGCGCCATTTCAGTTTACCCCTTTAGAAGGGGGCTAGCTTAAATCGGATATTGCTAACCCCTTCCAAAATACGATTTTAAGCTTTCACGATATAGGCCAGTATTCGCGGCGAAGGCCGCGACGCTCCACTCTCGTCAGAATTAATCTGCATTTTGTTTTGATAAATTTTGCTTCAAAAGCATATTTTCGTTCAATATTACTAACAAAAAAATTTTCTAGCCAGAAAACAAAATTGCTCCTGGGGGCCGGCCTCAGGGTGCAACTTAAACCAGGAGTCTAGGTAAACCCCCTCCCCCGGTAAAAACCCCCCGCTGGCCATTTTTGCCATAACTTTTTACTGGAACATTCTAGAAGGATGAGTAATAGCTTAAATGGAAGCTAAGACTCTGGGCTACAAATCGGTATATTACTTGCCACATCTCGATTCAAGATTCTCGAGATTTAATTATTTTTGTCTCAAATTTTTCAAAAAAAGTTGAAATTTTGAGACAAAAATAATTAAATCTTGAGAAATTTGAATCGAGATGTGACAGGTAATACACCTGTCGGGGGTCAGATGACTCCTTCTCCTCCAAAGCATAAGTGGGGTGCAACTTAGACCAAGGTTGACTGTATACAAAACATTACCAACTGTCACCTCTTTAAAGTGCAAAGGAATACATTCGGTGCATTT
The DNA here is from genome assembly GCA_022814885.1 of Ditylenchus destructor. Taxonomy (NCBI): domain Eukaryota; kingdom Metazoa; phylum Nematoda; class Chromadorea; order Rhabditida; family Anguinidae; genus Ditylenchus; species Ditylenchus destructor. The sequence goes on from JAKKPZ010000172.1 coordinate 87,575, forward strand.
ATTGCCCATCGCACACTCAAATTGAAACATAAGTAATAATAATACGGTATAAAATTATGTGCACAAAGTCATAACAATTTTGAAAGTGTCAGAATTCTTGGCAAGGAAGGAAACCGCGCTCGGCGATGTCGTAGAACATGCACTGGCCGGTCCTGCATCTGCACTTTGCTGAAAGGTAAATCTCTTAGAAACAATTCTCGAAGGAAATGCTTTGCAACTTACCGCCTCTGGTTTGCCTTGCACTCCCGATTGCTAACCGCTTGTTTAGTCTGTCTGAAATGAAAATACAGGGTGACCATTTTATTTTGGACCTTTTCTTCGGAAAATTTAAATTTCAAATTGGCGCCATATATATGTGTGTAATAGCTCATTTTGTAGCTAAGACTTTGCCATTTATTATAAAAAAAAGATCTCGACATAACGATGACTCCACACTGAGATATACCAAATTTTGAGAAATATTTTGAAAAATGGGAAATTTTGGCGCTTCTATGGAAGTGACGGCCCCAAAATCAACACCTCCCAAAAAACCATAGGGGGGGACCCTATTGATTTTTTGACAGATTTTTCAGAAAAATTATTTTTGATATATATATATACTCTATTGATTTTTTTCGACAGATTTTTCATACCATCGGGTCCCCCTATGTTTTTTTTTGCAAAAAAGTTTGCTAAAAATAATTTTTTGCACAAAAAACCATAGGGGGACCCTATTGATTTTTTGACAGATTTTTCAGAAAAATTATTTTTGATATATATATATATATATATATATATATATATACTCTATTGATTTTTTTCGACAGCTTTTTCATACCATCGGGTCCCCCTATGTTTTTTTTTGCAAAAAAGTTTGCTAAAAATAATTTTTTGCACAAAAAACCATAGGGGGACCCTATTGATTTTTTGACAGATTTTTCAGAAAAATTATTTTTGATATATATATATATACTCTATTGATTTTTTTCGACAGATTTTTCATACCATCGGGTCCCCCTATGTTTTTTTTTGCAAAAAAGTTTGCTAAAAATAATTTTTTGCACAAAAAACCATAGGGGGACCCTATTGATTTTTTGACAAATTTTTCAGAAAAATTATTTTTGATATATATATATATATATATATATATATATACTCTATTGATTTTTTTCGACAGCTTTTTCATACCATCGGGTCCCCCTATGTTTTTTTTTGCAAAAAAGTTTGCTAAAAATAATTTTTTGCACAAAAAACCATAGGGGGACCCTATTGATTTTTTGACAAATTTTTCAGAAAAATTATTTTTGATATATATATATATATATATATATATATATATATATATACTCTATTGATTTTTTTCGACAGATTTTTCATACCATCGGGTCCCCCTATGTTTTTTTTTGCAAAAAAGTTTGCTAAAAATAATTTTTTGCACAAAAAACCATAGGGGGACCCTATTGATTTTTTGACAGATTTTTCAGAAAAATTATTTTTGATATATATATATACTCTATTGATTTTTTCGACAGATTTTTCATACCATCGGGTCCCCCTATGTTTTTTTTGCAAAAAAGTTTGCTAAAAATAATTTTTTGCACAAAAAACCATAGGGGGACCCTATTGATTTTTTGACAAATTTTTCAGAAAAATTATTTTTGATATATATATATATATATATATATATATATATATACTCTATTGATTTTTTTCGACAGCTTTTTCATACCATCGGGTCCCCCTATGTTTTTTTTTGCAAAAAAGTTTGCTAAAAATAATTTTTTGCACAAAAAACCATAGGGGGACCCTATTGATTTTTTGACAAATTTTTCAGAAAAATTATTTTTGATATATATATATATATATATATATATATACTCTATTGATTTTTTTCGACAGATTTTTCATACCATCGGGTCCCCCTATGTTTTTTTTTGCAAAAAAGTTTGCTAAAAATAATTTTTTGCACAAAAAACCATAGGGGGACCCTATTGATTTTTTGACAAATTTTTCAGAAAAATTATTTTTGATATATATATATATATATATATATATACTCTATTGATTTTTTGACAGATTTTTCAGAAAATGATTTTTCAAACCATAGGGTCCCCCTATGGTTTTTTGTCCAAAAAACTTTCTAAAAATAATTTTTTTCATAAAAAACCATAGGGGGGACCCTATTGATTTTTTGAGATTTTTCAGAAAATGATTTTTCAAACCATAGGGTCCCCCTATGGTTTTTTGTCCAAAAAACTTTCTAAAAATAATTTTTTTCATAAAAAACCATAGGGGGGACCCTATTGATTTTTTGACAGATTTTTCAGAAAAATGATTTTTCATACTATAGGGTCCCCCTATGGTTTTTTGTCCAAAAAATTATTTTTTGAAATTACAAGGGCCCATGGTCAGAGCTTTGGTTTAGGCGTTTGAAAAGGCGCAAAGGTCATGTCCAAATCGGAGATGGCCTAAGGGTATGCAAGAAGTGCAACTTTAGCCTTTTTGAACACCGCTATTTATTTTGCAACGAATAATTTATCTTTTAGGGCGCATTTTATATATTTTTTTCTGTGGCTGACAGTATCAAAATATAGGTATGAAGATTCGAGAACACGGAGAATAAGCTTCTAGACTCAAACTCGACCTACTTATTAATTCCATTGGCATTCCGTCTTCTAACACCGGCTCCGACCTCCAGCATTCAAAGGCCGCAGTGCAGGATTTGGCGACATTTGTGGGTGATTCGGCTGTCCTTTCGTTCTAAAGAAAGATACCGTAAACTCTCTAATTTAACCCCCCTTGTTTTACCCCCTCTAATTTCGCCCCATCCCCACAATGCAAATTTTTCCAAAAATGCCAAAAATTCAAATTTTTGGTGCAAATTTAAATTTTTTGCCAAAAATTTTAAATTTTTTACATATTTTTTACCATTTTTTGCAAAATTTTCCAAAAATTTGCCAAAATTTTGTAAAAATGGCAAAAATTTCGAAAAAAATTCAAAATTTTATGGGCGGGAATTCAATTTTTTTGGAATCTTGAAGGGAAACCTTCTTTTCATTAGTATTATCCGAACTCAATACCGTTCACCCTTTGAATTGGCGGCTTTGGCGCTGTTGCGCCAAACTACTTCTGGAACATTCTAGAAGGGTTTGTAATAGCTCTATCGAAAGCCCAGAATCTCAGCATTAATTTAAGCCATTACACACCCTTCTAGAATGTTCGAGAAGTGGTTTGGCGCAACCGCGCCAAAGCCGCCAATTCAAAGGGTGAACGGTGTTGAGTACGGATAATAGTATTTTAGGAAAATTTTTTGCACTTTAAAAATTTTTCCACTTTTTGAGTTTCCGGCTAAACTTTTGGCCAAGTTTCGCAATTCTCAGTGTAAAAAAATACGAAATTTCCGCAAAAATTAGTAAAAATTTCCTAAAAATTCCTTAAAAATTTGTCTAGATTATTGAAGGTCCAAAACAAAAAAATCTGCTTTTTTTCTAAAGATAAATTTGAGCCAGACAGCCATCTTTCGCGGTAGGACTATCGATTTTTGTCTCATTTTCACCTGGAACATACCTGTGTTATTATCCTGGAGGAGAGCTGTGCTTTGGCAGAGGCAAAATTAGTGAAGGCCATCAGCAGGAGGAGCAACAAGGCTGGAGTGACGAGAATATTCTGGACAGCGCTCGAGCTGGCTAGCGCATTTGCTGGATATCTGCTCTCTGCGGCCATCCTGAAACGAAAAGGAAATTATCTTTGTCGCGCAAAAACTGTTCAAATTTGAAATCATATTCAAACTCGCGCAAAAAGTGATACAAATTTCAAAAATTTCTTCAATATATTTGAATCGGCGTTATTCGGGGTGGAGGTATAACGGCGCACGGTTAAAACACCCCAGTGAAAGCCCTACACTCACCATTTTCACCATAACTTTTTTCTGGAACATTCTAGAATATTTGTAATGGCTCAAATTAAAGCTAAGGCTCTTGGCTATCGATCGGTATATTACATGCCGCATCTCGATTCGAGATTCTCGAGATTCAATTTTTTTGTCTCTTTACTCTTGAATTTTCGTGAAAATTCAAGAGTAAAGAGACAAAAAAATTGAATCTCGAGAATCTTGAATCGAGATGCGGCATGTAATATACCGATCGATAGCCAAGAGCCTAGGCTTTAATTTAAGCCATTACACATATTTCTAGAATGTTCCAGAAAAAAGTTATGACCAAAAAGGGCAAGCTTGGGGATTTTCACCGGGGGTTATGGGGAGGGGGCGTTATTCGGGATTAAGTGTATTAGATGGATAGATGAATAGAGCAAGCTTTATTGGCAGACTGCCCCGCGACTCCCAAATAAATGATCCAGAAATCAAACGCCACAAAATTTTTTATGCCAAATAAAAAAATGCCCGGTGGACGTACTTTCCTAACGTTATATAACGCAATCGCCCCAGGCCAAAGCAGGTCGCACCAGGACAAAGGTTCACATTTTGAACCAAAGAACAATGCATATTTTCGATACTCGACCTATGACGTTGGGCGGTAATCCTTCGAGCAATCCTTTAATGCCTGCGGCTATATAACACTTTAGTGGCTGCATACTAAAGCCAGGATGTTTTCCATCGAATGACCTGCCTCGTTCAGAGAAAAACGAACAAGTCAAAAATTTGCGCAATCCTGGATTCGTATTGTTACTCAGAAAAAAACATTGCTTTGCTCTCGAGTCGTTTTCACTTTCAATTCTTGGCAAAACATTTGCAGACTTGCTCTTTTCTTTGCAGGACACAAGTTATTTACGTGGAAAACTTGCTGGATTTCGCACGTCGTTAGTGTTTTTTAGGCTTATCCGTGAAATGTCACATGCATTTGTCGCGGATTTTGCAACATATTAGCAACATAATAGTTTCAAATAGAGAGAGTGCAATTTCCGGTCAGATGAAATAGGATCTTTGCTCATTTTTGCAAACAATTTTTTGCAAAATTTTTGAGAAAAAGAAAGAAAACCCGCGGCCTTCGCCACGAATCCCGGATTTCGCGCACCTATAACTTTTTTCCTCAACCGGGTTCCGGCTGGATAATAGCTTAATTTGTACTTAGCTCGATGAGAGAGCTTCAGGGCTAAGAAGGTTGCAGGTGCGCGAAATGCGGGAACCTCGGGATATTGGAACTTTCCAGGACATTCTAGAAGGCTCCTAGGTAAATTCTGACCCCGGACAACGTTTCAGCTCAATCCGAGAGGAAAAATTTTCTGGAGACATATTGGACCTCCATTCTGCGATGGAGCGGCTAGAGAGGCTTACGGTCTTTGCAAATTTTTGCGCATAAAAATTGTAGTTTTTGCAACATTTTATATGACATCACAAATAACGGAGCAAATGTTTCATAATCCATAACCAATAGGGAAGCCTATAAAGTTGCATGGAATGTTGCGTGTCATTTCTTTCTTCGAGAGTAATTAAATATTTAATTGGAAAATATTCAAAGGAAATGTTTCATATTTGGGAATGTTTTATGACTCCGAAATGAGGCTAAAAATAAATAAATAAATAAATAAAAGAGTAGTTTGGATGGGCAATGAATGGATGAATGCAACATTCGATGCGCAACATTCGTCATCCAAAGTGCGCAAAAATTGGGCTAAGCTGTGGTATTGACTCGGAGAGACCAAAAATGGTCTTTGGTTTTCCAAATTTGAATCAATTTTGCACCAAATTCAGGCGATTCAAATTTCGCGCCAGGAAACAGAAAAACATTAAAAACAAAACGGAAAATATTCTGAACGAGAGATTTCAGTGAGAAAAAATTCATCTACGGCATGTAAAATTTTTCTAGGAGGTGGGCTAGATCCTAGAGTGTACTAAAACTTTTAGAGATTAACGGAAAGTCAGAGCCTTTTCCTAATCCGGAATTTGCATATCCAGGATCAGCAAACTAATCGTTTTTGCTGAAATGGCACAGTATTCTGTGAACGAATTCAAACTTTTTTGTTAAATTATTGTCAGAAAAGGTATTAAACTCAGGTACGTAAACACTTTTGCAGTATTTTTATGGGGTACGGTATAATCCCCCGGTAAAAATCCCCAAGCTTGCCATTTTTGGTCATAACTTTTTTCTGGAACATTCTAGAAATATGTGTAATGGCTTAAATTAAAGCTAAGGCTCTTGGCTATCGATCGGTATATTACACGCCGCATCTCGATTCGAGATTCTCGAGATTCAATTTTTTTGTCTCTTTACTCTCGAATTTTCGTGAAAATTCAAGAGTAAAGAGACAAAAAATTGAATAGCGAGAAAAAAGTTAAAAATGAAATTTTGACTTGACAAAGTAAGGTGACAAAAAAAGTTACGTGAGAAATTTGGCTCTTCTCTACTTCCTACTCTGAATCTCTACTCAGGTCAGACTTGCACTATGACCTGGCACAAGACTCTCAAAGTTTAATTTCCGGTGTACTTTCATTCCTTGGACTTTTAAGGTATAAGAGTACTGGAGTCGAGCTTGGATTTCAAACTGGCAATTATTTCTGGAAAGACCGAACGAAAGTGGTTGACACGAGAGTGTGACACGTCACCTGAGTGGTGCTGTGGAAAGTACCAAATCAAGACTGACTCAAAAAAGCAAAAGTTTGCCATTTTTGGGGCGTGACGAACTTACGTGACTGGCTATTTTGAGTCTTTGGCGAACTTATCTAAGGACAAGACCAAAGGTAAAGGTAGTCAAACGGTGAAGGTAAAAGTAAAAACTACGATATCGTTTCAGAGCTTGTGTTTGTGAAAAAACTTGTGAAAAAAACCATAAAAGTTTTGAGAAAGTGAGAAAGTTCTGAAACGATATCGTAGTTTGTGCTTGAGCACAAACTACGATATCGTTTCAGATATCGTTTTTCACCTGGCAAAAATACATGAAAAAAATTTTTTCTCAAAAAATTCTGAAAAAAGTATTATCGTACCCAAAAAAAATTCTTCACGTTTTTTTCTACCAGGTGAAAAAACTTGAAAAAATTTTTTCTCAAATAATTCTGAAAAAGGCGCTATCTTACCCCAAAAATTACGGGCAACACGAATATGACATTATTTTAGTTTTCCGCGCTTTGTAGCAAACTTAAGCAACATTGAGTCTTAAACGAGCGATGATGATGTGAAATGAAACATCAAATGTCATTGTTTCACAGCCCTATTGTCAACGCAAGCAAAGTCTTGCCGCTAACCAAATTTGGCCCCCGCACAAATCGACAAGCCAAAAAAAGTAAGGCGAGAAAGTGAGGAAGTAAGGGCGGTGACATATGCGGAGGAATGGTGACAAGATTCGATAACGGATGGCCAATAAATTTGTTTCCTATAGCGAAGAAAGAAGAGCAAATGTTTCATTTAAGAAAAAAAGTAACAAAAGAACTTCTATTTTGGAAAATGTGGATACTTTTGGGGAAGTAAATTTTTTTTAATTTTAGAAAATTAATTTTTTGCTTTGAAAGCATCGAATTTTTGTGAGAAATAAATTAGTTGCAAAAATTTTCTTTTTTATACAATTCCTCTCTGTTTAACCCTTTATTGCCTAGCGTATCCGAAAGGATACGCAAACTTTGGAGTAATTTTTGTCCAATTTTTTGTCCTCCTAGCTCAAATCTGATATTGCCCTTATATAGCCAACTTTTTGTCCTGAATCAGGATATGTAATTTGTTTACCCATTTTTCTACGATATTGCCCTGAAAAATGGCCATTTTCGAGACTCACCCCCGAAAATCGAAGAAAATTGACAAATATTGGGATATCAGCGTAAATTTTGCAATTTCTAAAAACCTTCGTAACTTTCGAAAAAATTTGGCACCTTTTGCAAAAATTTAAAAAAACAAATTTCGTGCAGGACTTGATTTTTTTGGCGCAAATTTGAATTCGCGCCAAATTTTCATACCACTGAAAATCGTCATTTTTGATCAAATTTCAAAAGTAATATTTTTTCCGTTATCAGGGGTCAAATGAGCTTTGTATACCAAAAATCAGCGGACCAAAAATCATCCAACGGTCGGGCAATGAAGGGTTAAAGTAAAGACAAAAAAGAAAAATTTCTCTTTTCAAAGCACCGAAGAAATAATTTCCTATATAACATTATTGAATTCCGTTACGAAATTTCATTATTTTTTTTATAAATGATTAGTTCGTGCTAACCTTCGTAATAATGAGTGAGGATTATCAGAATTTTGCATAACTGTTCTCTGTATCGAACGCAAAACTGCGCGCAGGGAGAAAAATATATGCTTGCAAAAATCCAGACACGGAAATCGCCCACAGGTGACTAAGCAGTTATTAGTTAGTGATTAAACACCACTCTCGCAATAAGATTTTCTAACCTATACAAATGGATTAATTTCAGGTGTGACCTGGGAATTGGAATGCAAAATTTGAATTTCCTTTCCATAAAATTACGACGCGTGGCAAATATTTTCAGCATAATGTCTGAAATCGAGAAATTTTAGCATTAAAAAACAAAAATTTTTGTTAGGTAAAGCAATCTCGAACTAGTAATTATAAGGACGGCTTAGAAGGTATTACCGATAATTTGGCCCGGTAGTCTTTCCTTGAAAGTACTATTGGTCTGACGTAAAATTCTCTTCCGGCCGTTTACTATTTCGTGACCTTTATTGGTCTTGACTTAACCTTTATTCCGCAAAGAAAGATTTTGATCTCGTTTTAGATTTCGAAATGTTTGGCATACCTGAAAAATTTTTCGGGAAAGATTCCAGAAGCTTGTAAGTTTGTGTCTTCTTTTGTCATACCTTGTACCCAACAAAACATAAGACCATTTTAGAAGGTCAATCAATTCTCGTTTTAGATTCACCTCAGAGAACCGGCCTCCAGGCATAACATAGCCGAGGGTCATTTTTTATTCTATTCCACGAATAATTGGCAGAACTTTTTTTATGTTAACAAATTTTGGATGAGAAGAAAAATCGCAAAAGTTTTCAAACTGGCGCCAAATATCCAAATCAAATATTGGTTTGGAAATCCTAACTGATTTCCGAATAGTGCCAGGTATGGCGTCATGACATCATACCGGATTAGTAAATATATCGCACATTTACCCAAGCAAACATTTCAGGATTCAGCCTTGTCAACTAATTGGTCGACCAAAAGAGATGGCCCTATTTGGCGACAGCTATTTTTGCCAAAGTGCACTAATGGATCCAATTTTCGCTGAGAGTCGAGAGTGTAAACATCTTCTTCCGGTGCTAAAAGCATTACTTTGGCATAAGCCAAAGTTTGAAGTGAGCAAAAATAATGACTTTCCCGTTAGGTCCTGAGAAGAATTATTAGTTTTTATCTCTTGTGTACTTTTATGTTGGCATTTGAGTGTGGAAGGACAAAAGACTATACAAGTGTGAGAGAGTGCTAGAGAAAAAGGCAAATGAATAGCACACATTTTTATGACTGATGTTTTTAACTATACTAATTTGGACTTGGACTTAAAGTCCAATTTTAAGTTGGACTTTGGACTTTGTCCACATGGAGAGTCTATATGGTGACGGAACGACTCCCACTCAGGGACATCTGCCACCCAAAGGGTGTTAAAGTCTTTTTTTAATTATTGTTCGGGTGGCAGTTGTCCACGGACAACTGCCACCCGGTATAGCATTTTAACAAAAATATGTGATTTGTGTTATCGATTTTTTAAAATCTTATACTGGGTGGCAGTTGTCCGTGGACAACTGCACCCGAACAATAATTTAATAAAAGACTTTAACACCCTTTGGGTGGCAGATGTCCCTGAATGGCAGTCGGCCCGCCGCTGTCTATATCTTACCAGATGGATTGACTGGAAAACGTTCGCTTCAAACAAAATAATTCAAATTCGCGCCAATGGAAACATTTTTTTGTGGCTTTCAAAAGGTCAAGGATTTGGCAAGTGATATTACAAAAGTCTCAAACAAGGACAATTTTTTCGAAATTTTTTCCATTTCTACGAAATTTTTGCAAAATATTTGGAAAATTTGGGAAAATATTGCAAAAAATGCCAAAAAAACAGGTAAAAAATTCTAATTTTTTGAAAAAATTTGAGTTTTTGGCATTTTTGGAAAATTTGCCTTTTTTTGGAGGGCAAATTTAGAGCGGGGTATAATTATTCAATCGACCTCTAGGGGGCAAAAGTAGAGGGGTTAAATTAGATTTTTACGGTAGTTAAATTCGACCTGTTTTTTGGATATTTTTGGTCTGGTATGGTCCTGAAATGAAACATTTTCTAAGCAAAACCTATAACAAATTTAAAAGAAAACAAAAAAACTTGCAAAATATTTTTCAAAAATACGTCTCAAAAATTTAATCCACCCGCACATATTTTTCGCACGACATGCCGATAATATTCCAATCTCGTCAATAATACTGCAAGAAATCGGGAATTCCGAGCAAATTGCTCGTTTCCTTAGGGTTTGCGTGAAAGGTGAACAAAGGCCATTAATAGAGAGAGGCATGCCGAATCGGGAACGACGGCATTTTGCAAAGAGAAGAAAAGAATCTTTCGCATTTGCGTTTCGCTTTTGAATGACGAGCGGAGATTTTGCAATAAAATAAAAAGCAAATGCGAGTCTTGACGTCAAAATGATGCGACATTTGGGTGGGAATATTCTAGAATATTGGCATTTTACTTACAGTTTTCTAGAGATATTTTAGTAAAAAGTCTCTAAAAACAACAGGTGCTTTCTATTTATCAATCGAATATTATGAGTAAGAGATAACAGTAACCACCCAAAATCTGACCTCAAATTCGGATTCCCCGCATCAAAAAACCCCTATATAGGTGAAATCGGCAAAGTTTCAGGACCCTCGATTTTCCGGTAAAAAACCCTGGCTCGAGTGTCAAAACTTAGTTGCCAACCTAATATTTATCGAATATTATGAGTAAGAGATAACAGTAAATCCGTTTATATAAAAAGGTTATGGATTTCGATTTCTGATATTCGTTTTTAAATTTTGGAGGCTTATGATAAAAAATTGTTCGAAAGTTGATCGGAATGCGCCGTTCAAATGTGAATTGAAGCGAGGTGTGAAAACTTTTTTCACCAGATAACTTCTGACTAAAATTATTTTTGAGGACCGAATACTATTTTGACAAGTCTGAATGGATCTTAGAAATAATTTCTAAAATTTTTTTCTCGCACCAGATTACACGAAAGTTTCAACGACCTCCGTAAGGATCTCGATGTCTTCTTCATAGATCCGCTCTCAGTAATTAAAAAATGAAACCGTTTAAAAACTGGGTTTTTCGGCATGCAATATACCGATCGATAGCCAAGAGCCTAAGCTTCATTTTAAGCCATTACACATAATTCTAGAATGTTCCAGAAAAAAGTTATGACCACAAATGTCAAGCTTGGGGGGTTTTTACCGGGGGGGGGGGTTTACCGTACCCCGTTAAAACTTCTGAAACTGCCTCTGGCTAAAGGTTTTTATTTTTGCTCCCAAATCAGTCTTGTACATAGTACCATCCAAAACCAAAACTCGTGACTTCAAGTCAAGACTTGTAAAACAATACTCCAAACATCATTCTCGCGACCCAAGCATAATGTCACCCATAATGTCACGTTTCCCTTCCCTAATCCCGTAATAACGGCCATAATAATCCACCCTCACCGACAAAAAAAAGAAAAAAGAAAACGAAACTAATCTCAAATATCGCAAACAAATTTCTAATCCTCTAAACAATTAAACGCCGACCAAAATGAATCGAGATAACGGAAATCTCCAGCCTCGAGAACACGCCATCTGTCAGGACCTCGAGAATGCGGTAAAAAAAGTCACGCTCATTCCCATATTTTTTCGATTATAGTTTCCGAATAACGTCAAGACTGAGGCCGAACGTCGAGCCCAAGGAACATTAGCTCGGGATTAACTCGCCTGAGGGTCTATAGATTGAGGGCGGAAAATTAGTGTCGTAGGCATAAACCGCCTCAGGGGATGGCTTGGATCGCCGCTCCCGAATTTTTGGAGCTGCAAAGCGATATGACCAATTTTATTAATTGGAAAATTTGCTGGGTCTGAGAGAATTATTTCGGGTGCCGCCTAATTTTCGAGAAAGCAATGAGAATGCCCTGAGGCGCTAGGTTTCTAATCTTGAGAAAAATCTCTATGGGGAATTGGGAGGAGGTTCGACAAAGGAGACATTGAATTCGGTGACATCATAGGCAATATTGCGATTGAGGATTAGCGGAACAATAGTTGCTTTTTTCTTCTTTGTTACTATTCATAATGAATGGAATAGGGCATATGAATGACTCACTGAAAGGCCTATTTTAGACACTCCTTTTCATAAAATGACTAGGAATAGAGCCATAACCGTTATGTATGCGTAAATTGTGATAAAAAATGCTCAGCTATGCAAGTTTTTATCTGTTACTATGCCGGAAAGGTGTATAATGAGAACCATTTTCGCTCGTTTTAATCAAACGGTAGGTCAAATGATCAACAAAAACAATAATATTATCGAAAATATCACCAAAATCAAGGCATTTGAAATAAATTAATCTTTATTCCCTGCGGCATAACGGGTGATAACTAATTATTGGCAGTAAATATATTGTGTTTGAAAATAAATATTTTGGCGTTACGTTCCGATGTGTCAGTTGTGTTAGTTGTAGCAAATTTTGTCTAGTTTCCGAAAAAGTTTTCGCTCGTTTTAATCAAACGGTAGGTCAAATTGTCAACAAAAAACAGTAATACAGTCATACCTCGATATACCGCACACATCGGGACTGGCGATTTTGTGCGGTATATCGAAAGTGCGGTTAATCGGGTGTGCGGTGGTTTTTTGTAGGTTTTTTGCGGGGAATTTTGTATGGAAAAAATCCTTCCATTGCAAAGTTGTGCGGATAAACGAAATTTCCCATATGTTTTGTCAATTTTTCAAAATAAAAAATAAAAATAAAATTTGAATTCCCGGCCAAAACATTTGAATTTTTTACTGAGTTTTGGCCAATTTTTGCAAAAAATTTGGCAAAATTTTTTAAAAATTTTCGAAAACTGAACAAAAACTTGGAAAATTTTGTATAAAAATTCAAATTTGCGCCAAAAACAGTACCATTTTTCTTTGTGCGGGTAAACGAAAAATTTTACTTGGAAATTTCACTTTTGTTCCGCAAAAAAATATGCGGTATATCGAGTTTAAGCGCACAAAATGCGGTATAACGAGGGAATTTTGCATAGAAAAAATCCAGCCAGATTTGTGCGGCTTATTGTGTGTGCGGTATATCGAGGTATGACTGTACCATCAGAAAATATCATCGAAATCAAGGCATTTGATATCAGCTAATCTTTATTCCCTGCGGCATATCCTGCAGACTATCAGATATCATAGGAAGTTTGTGCCAAGAAACAAAAGTTTATTCACTTCTCTCTCTAGCCAACATCTTTTTTTCTCTGATTCACAAAAAACTTATAAAGCTTTGTTAACAATAATCACGTGACACATGTTAATTGTATTTCGTCTGGCGTCTCCAAGATGGGACATGGTGAAGCACGCACTCTCACAACAAAGATGGCAACCCGGCCGTGGTTTCTTTGTAAACTTTTTCCTTTAGCTTTGACACAGAAAATCATGGATGAAAATATGACACTTTTTAGAAGGCTAATCAATTTTCAGAACGCTCTTCAAAGCTGTTGAAATGTAGCAAAATGATTCACCAAACAAATTATTTATCAGTTATTATTATTTAATCCGTTATTATTATTATTTAATACAGTCGAACCTCCCAATAACGCCGATTTCGAACGGGCCGGGAGAAAAAAACAAAAGGGACCCCTTATGTTTTATCATAGGCACCGCGAAAGCGGCGCCGGAGAAAATTTTGGAGAAAATTTTTTCCATTTTTAGCCAAAATCTAAACAAAGTAGCTATATTTTAGCTATTTTCAATAGGTATGGCTAAATTATTGTCTAAAAAGGCTAAAAACACCATTTTTTAGGCATTTTTACCTTTGAAAATGGCGACACCCCGAATAACGCGGATTTCGTACGGTCCCTTGATCGGCGTTATTCGAAGGTTTGACTGTATTATCAAACTACGATTAACAATGATTATTGACAATTATTTCCTAACATTACTTTTTACACCAAATCCAAAGAATAAAATCTAAAGTAAGTAAGTAATAGAAGCCCCCTTCAAATTTGCGCTCGAATTGGCAAAGCTTGGCAATCCACTTTATGCTTCTAGAAAATTCTGAATTTGAAATATGTTGTAGCCTAAGTCTTTAGCAACAACATATCACAAATTCAGAATTTTAAGCAAATTTAAAAACCTAGAAAATGGCCTTGGCGTAGTCTTGGCGTTCTGCCGATGAGGTCTTCTATTACAGGAAATACGGTAAACAATTATTTCCAACATTACTTTTTACACCAAATCTAAAGAATAAAATCGAAAGTATCTGCACTGGCTGCCTGAATACCCAGACTGAACGAAACATCTGCGCAATGAAACGTGGAACACTTTTTTAACACTGTCATTGACGAATTCTCCAACCATTTCCCAACCAGCTTCGGATCCTTCCTGGGTTTGAAGTTTGGTCAGCTCGACCAATCCCGAAACAGAGTTAATCGGCACCACCAGAGGGCCACAGCTTATGTCGACGTTGGATGGCATCTCGAGGGATGGTTGTTGGTAGTGCTAAAATTATTTTGTGTCACGTGACGGTCCAATCCCGACTCCGTTTTTCTACTTTTTTAGTACCGAAAGAAAATCCTTTAACCCTTCATTTCCGAGTGTTATCAAAAACGCAACGCAAATGGTGACCCCCATTGTTTTTTAATTTTTGGCCAATTTTTTGGCTTCCTAGCTCATCTAAAATACAGTTTTAAAATACAAAAAATATGTATAACGAAGAGAGAAGAAAGAGAAGATTTTGCAAGAGAAGAAATTTGCAAAGAAGAACTCATCTAAAATACAGTTTTAAAATACAAAAAATATGTATAACGAAGAGAGAAGAAAGAGAAGATTTTGCAAGACTTCTGGACCCATCTAGAAGGGACCGATAGCTTAAATAAAAGCTAAGACTGTCAATAACTATGAAAAAAACCATAAAATAGTTGAAAAAAAAATGATAAAATTAAATTAAATTAAAAAAAAAACTTTAAAGCATTTTCTTTTCACGATCAAAATCTCATCTTGGGAACCGGTCAAAACCGCCGCGGCCATTTTTACCATAACTTTTTTCTGGACCAATCTAGAAGAGTGAGTAATATAATAATAGCTTAAATCAAAGCGAATGCTCTGGGATACGCGCGGCAGATATTGATTCAAGATTCTCGAGATACAAGTCTTTTTGTCTCAAATATTAAAAAAAAAGTCGAAAATTTGAGACAAAAATTCTTGAACCTCGAGAATCTTGATTCGAGATACGCCTTGCAATATACCATTCTGTAGCCGATATTCTTAGCTTTCATTTAAGCTATTACTCATCCTTCTAGAAGGTTCCAGTAAAAAGTTATGGCAAAAATGGCCGCGGGGGTTTTGACCTACACTCTGAGATGTTGGGCTGAAAGCAAAGAAAAAAGTCTTTGCGATCCTGGTCGAATTCCGACCTTAGGTTCCATTTTCTATCCTTGAACCGAGTCTAAAAATCGCACAGAATTTACACTCATTTCCACAGAAATGACCAAACATTCAAATTTGAATTCAAACTTTAACTTGACAAAAATAAAAATCAAAGATGAACCAGTTTTGATCTCGCGCTCTGGACTGGATCTATTCAATGCTTACCTCTATCATTTTCTTGAGGAAAAGCCGGCATGCACCCGCTTGTTTTTCGTATATTCCACTGACACTGATTTCAATTCTCGGCGAGATGTACAGCCGCTCTTCATTTGATGACGGCACAATATTTGAGTAGAAGTAAGACAAATAGGAATGAGCCGTAACTTTTAAAGATTTGGTGCACTTCAGTAAAGGCCCAACGCCCCAGGCGCTTTGAACGGACTGGAGATGCCGACTCAACACAAAATCCAGCAAGCATTGATCCTCGCTGAAAACTGTGTCTTTTATGTGCCAGAAGAGATGCAGCAGGTGTAAAATTTGAGTCAAGTCTTTTGCATTCTCGTTGAATTGGAATTGGATAGGCAGCCCGTGTATGGGAAATAACGTAGCCATTATAGGCGAGAAATACATGATCCCACCTTGCAACATAAATTGCGGTGTCATCACGGCCGAATTCGCCAAAGAAGAACTCATCTAAAATACAGTTTTAAAATACAAAAAACTAAAGGGAAAATTTTTCTAACAATTAGTTGGTATATACTATATACCAACTAATTGTTAGAAAGTAGAAAATCTGATCATGATTCTAACAATTGGTATATAGTTGTCATGATCAGATTTTCTATTTAGAAGGAAAAAATTGAGAAAAATGGAAATTAAAATTTGCATAGTAAAATTAGTAGCGAATTTTAATTACAATTTTTCTCAAACTTTTTCTTTCCCAATACAAAATCTGATCATGATCACCATAGACCAACTTTTTAAGCTTAATCTACCACTTTACTCAGATTTAGAAAATTGGTGTGACCTTTTCTTTAAAATTTTTGTCTAAATTAAGGTAGATTTTAGCTAAATTGTGACCTCAAATTCTGATTCGCCATAAAAAGTTACCCTAAAATATATATAAATACTGTTTACATATCCGTTTTCTGTATCCAAATACCAAAAAAAGACTCGATATTTTTTAACGATCGCATAAAACATACAAAGTGCTTTTGACATTCCAGAAAACAAGGCGAATCTTCCCAATTGCGACAATTATCGGCACTTAATGCCGGAGCCAGAATGGGATGAAGTCCAGTGAAATGGAACTTCTTAAATCGATATGCTGGAAGGCTGCGATTGCTCGACGTCATAAGTTTTAGAACGTCATAGAATTTTCCATTGGCCATGGCAGAAATTTCCAAGTCATTGCGAGAAGAAAATTGCAGGACATCAAATAAAATTACAGGATTCACAGCCATTGCTCCTTTTGCAAATATAATCCTGGAAATAAATAAGGGCTTTACCAGAGAGGTGACGCGTTCTTTTTTGTAACTGTGTTCGGAATGCCAGGATTGCAGAATTCAAAGCGCTCTTTTAAAGCTCATTTTGAAATGAGCTGCATTACAGCTCGGAACCAACAATTTTTCACAAAAACACAATATTCTAACTGGAAAGACACAGTGAAAACCGCAAGAAAATTGCAAACAAAAAAGTTAAAGATGAGTGTGTCTGAATAAGTGCATTTTTAGTAAAAAAATTAAAAGTTGGAAAAATTCTGAAAAATGCGTTGAAATCTAGACAAAAAGTTGATATTGAGTGGTTAACAGCAGATTTATGGCGAATATAGTGAAAAACAGTCCAAATTGGACATAAATGATTGAAGACATAATTATGGCTTCAATATTGATTAAATATTTTTAAAGTCTATATTATGTCGTAAATCTTGTCGTAAATCGCTTTTGTGAGCGATTGGCAACATGTTCGGTGGATCAGGTTAATCAGACACTTGATAAGGATCGTCGCTTGGTTTCATGAGGTCATGCCATATGCCTTGTGTTTGGTTTGAATAGAAAAATGTTAAAATGATCGTTTTTACGAATCAACCTGAGACAATCAGCACGTATCGATTGTAAACGAAGTCTAACCAACATCCTGAGAATCCGCAATGCGAATTTTTCCAGGTGAATCGATATTTTACAAACTTCCTGTAAAATTTTTTCACTTCAAATTTACTATCGCGTTCGTACTATCGCCGGACGTTCTATCGGAAAGAATGAAAGACGAATTGCTAAACTGTAGGCTCATTTTTGCAGCCAAAGAGATAAACAAAGCGTGCAGGTGGCCGGTCGGTCTTCAAAGGATCTTCTATAATATGCGGCTTGGATGGATGGATGGATGGATGGATGGATGGATGGATGGATGGATGGATGGATGGATGGATGGATGGATGGATGGATGGATGGATGGATGGATGGATGGATGGATAACTGACGCGCTTTTGTAGTTTGTAGTCTGGGAGGGTACAAACTACAAAATTCATGTTTTCGGGATTCCGACCGAAATTTTTGGTACCAGGGGGTTTTCAGATACGGGGAATCCGAATCTGCAGTCAGTTTCGACCGCGCGCGCCCTTCGAGCGGCCGAAGGCTGCGAGCCTCCGCTGACAAAGCTACGACAACGTAAATAGGCACCCTAAATTAACAAGACTAAGGCCGGTAGGTGCCGAAGGGACCTGTATGCAGCAAGTTACTCAATACTGCCTCTTAGGAGATAGAAAGGCCGATCCTTCAAAGGATTCAAATTTCGAATTCGATTTTGTACATAAAGGGAATTGCCGCCGAACTGGCATTGTGTTCTATAAAATCGAAAAAGGTTTGCTTACTTTGGAACTTGGGTAATTAAGCCCTTTGTTGTTTGTGGTCGATTGGGTGTTATTGTGCGGCAGACTTGAAAAGACTGCAGGGATAGGGAGAGCGCAGAGAAGGCCTTTTCTCTCTTCAGAGCAAAGGCTGTGGGGAACGACGAAATAGTGT
Source organism: Ditylenchus destructor (assembly GCA_022814885.1). Classification (NCBI taxonomy): domain Eukaryota; kingdom Metazoa; phylum Nematoda; class Chromadorea; order Rhabditida; family Anguinidae; genus Ditylenchus; species Ditylenchus destructor. Next base: position 106,070 of record JAKKPZ010000172.1, read on the forward strand.
GTGGCAGACGGTTATAATTTTAAACAAAAGTTGGCCTTTTGACCACATGTCGGGAAAGCTGTGAAAGGTGAAATCGGCCTTTCTCTCCTTAGAGGCAGGAGGTACATGTCAAGAGTCTGTCAGGTGTCGTCCTCGACTTTTAGTCCGCCTCAATCCATCGTTTTCACTGCTCATTTGGGAGAAGGCGTCTCCGATAAACAAAGGTAATACACAAAAGGTATCGCAGTAATCTCAGCAATGAATTGCTTTCACCTGGCTTAATTACTATTAATATTATCTGGCTTATTAAGCCTCGTTCAATATTGCTCTCATTGCCGAAATCCCGAACTTAACAAAATTTTTATTGACTTTATCTTTTTAAATATTTTCTTATTTTACTATGGTCGAGTCTGAAATTAACGCGGATTTTCACAAACATTTTACCCCCCCCCGTTTAACCCCTTGAAAAGTCCAACCCCCTCTGGAAAACCTGGAAAAACACGATTTTCCAGAGGGTTGGACTTTTCAGGGGGTTAAATGGGGGTTAAAATTTTTTCTTAAATTTTTAGTAACTAGACACTTGCTGCTACATTTTTGCAAAAACGTCTACTACCCCTAGTATGAAAATAAAAAAGTTATGGCCAATCCCCTCTGGAACCCCCGGCAAATCCCCACGTGCGTGGCCCTAGTGTTAGGGGTCTCCGGCTTATTTAAGCCATTTTTCCTTATTTAAACCAAAAATACCCAATTGAATTGGCGCCCAAATTTTCGACGCGTATCAAAACTTGTGCGTTTCCAAACTTTTCAGTCAAGGTCCAATCTTGCTTTTATGCATCTTTCTTGTGCGTTACGGTCATGATCAGTCTTGATTAACGGTCTTACTTTCCAGGCATTATGCTCATCGGCATAACTTTCACTCTCATTCTTTTCCTACCATTTGCTCACTCTTGCTTTGGGTGGTGTCCAAGCGAAAACGAAAAGATTTGTAATGAGGATTGGAGTAAGTAAATGTTCCCTAATAAGTATTTTTTTCTTTTTATTTTTTTCTTTTTTTATTTTCTTCATTTTTACCACTTTTCTGCAATTTTAAACTTTTAGTTTCACTCGTCAAAGTGGTCGATTCGTACTGCGGCATGACGCGTCCGATTGGCTATACTTTAAAGCATCTCTACGTTTTTAAGGTGAGTGACATTCGTCGCATGATAGTTTAAAGTCATCCAAAAAATTGTTTCTTTCTTTGTGTTAAAAATTATGTCCAAATTTGCAAAGATTTGGTGATCCCCTCTTACTTTTTCTCTAATCTCTTCCAACTTTCTCTCAGAAAAATGCCACTTTCACATCCTGGCGCTGCAAGGAACAGCTCGGTTATCCTGAATCGTTTTGCACCGGGCGTCTGTATTGGCCTTTCACATTGGATATGGAACCTTTGGTGAGTGGAATTAACGGTAAAGAAAAATATACATAATTTCCCATAAACTTTATTTGATTTTGGCGAAGAAAGCTGTACCGTACCTTTACCTGTACGGTAAATGAGTAACCGTTTTACCTAATTTCGGCACTTTTAGGATTCCCCTCCATACTCAAAAATAAAAAATTAACCAATTTTGACCCGGATTTTGTATTAAATGGATATATTATATCTCCGAATGTTCCCTGGAATGAAAATTTTAAAAAATCGTTTGGCGGGAATTCAAATTTTTCCACTCTAACCTATTTCGCAGGATGTATGTCGGGGGAGCATTTTTTTAGTTCTGAATGGCTGTTCACTAAAATTTTCGGCGGCACAAAAAATTTCCGAACCCCAAAAAAACCGATCTCCCAGCCCTGCTCGCCACCTGCGGCGGCTCGCAATTTGTCGAACATTATTCGACCTCGGCGTCAAATCCGACCTCAGATTCATATTCCCCGTACCTGAAAACGCCCGTGTGCCAAAAATTTGTGTCGGAACACCGAAAACATGAACTTCAGTAATTTATCTGGCACTGTGACATAATGTGTGGTCTTTTCGATCACGAAATAGGTCACACAGAAAATAAGGCACCAAAGATCGTGCTCGCTCGCACGAATCATAGGACTATCTACCGTAATCCCTGTAATTACTCCCCCGGGGGAGTAATTTTTGAACTACCCGCCGAGAGGGGGAGTAAATATAGGGAGGGGAGTAATTTTAGGGAGGGGAGTAATTTTTCAAACCTCGCCGTGCCTTCGGCATTTTTTGGATAAAAAACCATAGGGGGGACCCTATTGATTTTTTTGAGATTTTTCAGAAAAATGATTTTTATACCATAGGGTCCCTCCTATGAGTTTTTATGCAAAAAATTATTTTTAGAAAATTTTTTGCCAAAAACCATAGGGGGACCCTATGGTATGAAAAATCATTTTTCTGAAAAATCTGTCGAAAAAAATCAATAGAGTCCCCCCTATGGTTTTTTATCCAAAAAATTGGTTTTTTAGATTACTTTAAAAAATAGCTAAAAATAGTCTATATTTTGTCCAAATTTTGTCTATTTATATTAGGCATACGAAATACTAGCAAAAAAGAGCAAAAAATTGGAAAAAACCGAATTTTTCTGGGGGAGAGTAATTCTAGGGGGGGTGGTAATTTTAGGGAGGGGAGTAATTTTTCAACTACCCCCCGAGGGGGAGTAATTTTAGGGGGGAGCAATTACAGGTATTACGGTAACTGGGGGATTTTTGCCATAATCGGTCGGATTAGAGCAGTATCTGACTCGAGAAATAAAATTTTGGTACCGTATAAAAATTGAAAAGAGCTGACTGTATTAATTCCCGATTTAAGGCACTACCCGATAAACATCCTCTCTCAAATTTTCTGGAAGCAATTTATCTGGAAGGCTTTCCAACAAATCCAAGGCGATTGCGCGTTGGATACACGTATATTCTCTCAGGTAAGACATTCTCACAAATAGCTAGCATCATTTTAGCCAAATATGGAGAAGGACTGCCGAAAAGGAAAAACGCGAAAAGAAACGGAAAATAAATTTTGAAAAAAAATTAATTCAAAATGTCAAAATGAGCAAAAATTTAAAAAATTTCGCAAAAATTACCCAGTTTCATACAATTTTTTATCAGTACGAGGCTTCACAGTCTCGTAGTGATAAAATAGCTTCATAGCACTCTACTCTGCTAAATTGTAATTGCAACATACAAAATGTTAATCGAGACTGATTTAGGATACAAAACGACCGACCCGCTGTCAATACGTGAATGTAGTTCGATAACTCACCAAGTAGACGACATATCAACAGACGCTCTTGTAAGAAAGTTGGCAACCGTTACGCCAGAGGAATGCGTCATCATGCTGGAAGAAGCAAAGATATCAAATCCATCCATAGAGTCTCTAATTAACCCTTCATTGCCGGAGCCATAGAAAAAAGGCAGAAATCTGGCTTTACCGTTAGCTTTCCTTTTGGTGAGCTGTCGGATTACATCGCATTTGACCCATCTGAGAGGTGAAATTAGAGTCTTGATTTAAGAATTATGTCTTGATTTTGGATCTAAGATTATGTATCTGTTGCATACATTCACTTTTGAATCATTTTGTGTTATATTTGCTTCAATTTTTTACCGCATTGTTTTCATTCCACGATATGTAATCCTTTTCGATATTAATTGCTAACCGTTTGTTAGCCAGTGGCACTCATTTATTTCACTTATTATAATTTCTTTTACTTCAAATTTATCCCGTTATGCAATATGGAGACACTATCAGAATTGAGTTGAACACTTTTTTGACAGAATGGTAGAGCAGCCGAAGTTACACAACTTTTGATTTGGGACATCCTCGGTTTACAACAAAAAAACAACGTTATTAACCAAAGCTCGAATAGCAAAAGCTCGATTTTTTTCTCTAACCAAAAAGTGTATGATGGGAGAATTGATTTTTCTCTGTTGTTTACAAAGTGACGTCATCGGGATTTTTTGCTCCTTTTTAGACAACTAAATTATCTAGGTTAACGTTCCTTTAGATTTTCCAACTTCCTTTAAAAAATTTGAAAAATTGCCGATATTCGCCAAAAATGCGACGAGAGAGTGCGCCGATCCCTACTCAATACCTGTCAAGGCACTATCAGGTGTCGTCCTTGACTTCTATTGCTCAGCAATGCGTCGTTTTCACTGCTCATTCGGGAGAAGGCGTGACCGTTAAACAAAGGTAATACACAAAAGGTATCGCAGTAATGATTTGATTAGTGAAATCCTAACCAAATTCTGACGTAAAGTTTTATTTCTCTCGTTGATTGACCTTCTTTGCTTTTTACCCCCCCCTCAAAAAGTGCCATTTGCCGACGGGGCTACTCGCCCTTTTACGTGACCCACGTAACTCACGTTTCACGTGTGTTCACGTGAAAAATTTTGACGCCATTCGACTCAGCGTGGCCGATTTAGGGGGGGGGGGTACCCGCGAGACTGAGGTCCGGGAGCATGAACCCGGAAAAAGGCTTATTTAAGCTACCATGTTGCTCATGGCCAAATTTGTGTCAACTCAAGGCCGGAAAATAAAACAAACCGGTAATTTTTTTGAGACCTACAAAAATTTGAGACCTTTCAAAAATATGTAACAATTTGTATTTTGCCAAAGATTTAAATTGGAAATTTAAAAATTAAAAAAATGTCCTCAAAATGTACTTTAAGGCAATACCCGATAAAGATCAACTCTCAATATTTCTCGAAGCGCACTCATACATGTCAACTGATGCAATACCGTTACGCGTCGGAAAAACGTATATTCTCTCAGGTAAAATGGCTAGCATAATTTTTGCCACAAGGATTGGCCAGAAGAAAAACGCAAAAAAGAAACGAAAATTATTACGAAAAAAATTAATTTAATAAGTTAAAAATTGGTAAAAAGTTGAAAATTTTGTAAAAAATTTACATATATATTTTTAAAAGGCTTAGGTTTAACTGTTACAAATCGTAACTGGCTTAGGAATCAGTTACCAGGACCAACCACGTTGTCAATACTCAGCATCAGCAAAACCACAACACTCACCTAATCTCTAAGTTCCCGCTTTGAAACACTATAAAGAAAGTAACTGTTTAGGAATATTGTGGTAATATCATAATCAAAGTTTTGGTGATTTTTCCGTTCTTTGCACAGGGAAATGAGATAAAATTTATGTAATAAAACTGAGTTAGTCTTCTTTCTGAGATTCTTGTGATATCTTTGCTACGACATTTGCTTTACTCCAGAATACACCTTGTCTTTCACATTTACAAGTTTCATTTTGGGTCTTCGTATAGTAAATGTAAAGAGCCAGCTTTATAACTTTTCATTGCCTATTTTTACGTTAAATGCATAAGCAGCAACGAAATTATTGCAAATCAAAGTTCCATCTTTCTTTCAATTTCGAAATAGGTTCGTGGCAGCGCGCGAGTATCTCCCAATCTCCACACTGACGAATGTTCTGGAGGAAAAATAAGTTATAAATAAGTTTTTGCTTGCTTCAAATGATTTATTCAAATCAATTTGGGTTCTGGATGAAAGGAAATAAGTTGTTTGGTTGCTTCCTCTCTCAGTTTTGAAAAGAGCAATTGGCAGCTCCGATAAATACATTGGGCATTACTATTCATTTTCTATTTTCCAGTAGCCAAGTTTATTTGTCTGTTTAGTATGTGATTTAGACAATCAAAATATTATTCTCACTGACATAAGTTTTCAGTATTACTTTAGCCAATTTCCATGGCCCAGGTCTATGGTCAGCACAATCACTTGTGGTTATTAAAGGTCGCTCTGTTGAAGTAATCATGGTTATCGTTATGATCGTTTTTGTTTTTACCAACTTTATTGTTCGCATTGTAATAATTGCATCCGGTTTTGCCAAAATCCATATACCCTTTCAAAGGTTTTTTAGAACACGATTTTAACACATGACATTAACACATGATTTTCGGTCATATGTCTCGTCACCTACCTAAAACAATTTGAATAAATTTTTATCATTAGTGTGAATTCCAGTTTATTTTTATGGAAATTTTGTTATTTTGGGAAAATTTCCCAAATTAATCGCAAAACCTTGTTAATAAAAGCAAAAACAATTTCGGTTGATGTTATTAGTAAAATCTACGCTAATTCAAACTTGAATTTGGCATGCGCCCGTTATCCCATCATGATTGACCTATGCCATTTATGTTTGTCTAACTGATGGTTTGATCAAATTATCCAACATTTTATGCTTTAGGTTATGGCTCCCGACAATCGACATCGAGAAATTCTTGCGGCTATCGAGGTCCTCTACTGAACATTCAACGCGAATTAAAAGCGCTTTCGCCTGCAGATCGGAAGAAGTTAATTAGTGACGAGCGTGATCGCCTTATGGGACTGACTAGCTATTGCGCTAGCTAATCGTAGAAAAACTTTTTTGGAGTCTATCATTGACTGGATCCAATCGACACTATTGGAGGTATTTACCTTGAAAATAAGATCGTTTTAGCCTCTAAGTCTTTGCTATATTCGATTCGAATAAGGTATACATATAAATAATATTTACACACCGTAAATCCTCCAATAAATCCCCCAGGGGAATTATTATTTCGTCAGGACTTATTTGAGGGGGACTAGAGCAGGTCAGCAATTAACTTTTCACAAATGGATTGGCGATGTGCATTCAAATGCTTTCAAATTAACGCTATTATTACGCTATCATTTGAATGCTTATTTGTTTTGTGAAGGAAAGACAAATGAAGTGTGTTGTGTATTCTGTGTTGTTTTAGACTTTTCCGCACACAAGTTTATTCTGGTTCAAAAGCGATATTACAGGCAATTATTTGTGATAAAAGCGATCCTCAAAAGGAATGCAAGAATGAATAAAGACTGAATGAAATTGAATGAAAATGATTCCGAGAGGATGTTTTTATATGGCAAGTTTTCCAGAACAAAAATGGGCGGAATGCAATGGTCTTGGTTTGGCTTAGCCACACCCATATCCGGCTGGCGTTGGGGTGGCACGAGCAAGCTTAACGTTAGCATGCACCTTTTTAGAATAGATAATTAGAAAATAATCTTATAAGCAAATTAGATGATTTAAGATCAATCTTAGAACACTTCATCCCTTCCCCTTTCGAAAAATTAATCTCCGGGGATTTTAATGAATTCCGTCGTTAACAATTTTTAAGAGTACATCATTTTGATATATTTAATTTGAACTGACTCGAGCATTACAAAATTTTATGACTTAGAAGCAGAACTTTTGACAGATAAGACTAGAAAGCTTACAATTAATTATTACAATTTTACCAAAGCGGGAAGAATATTTAAATTATTGAGAGAGATGTTTATGGGGCTAAATTTTCACTCCTTTTTTTGGTTCCCTTTGGCTCAAATGGCTTTTCTATGGATTACATGCGCTCAGCGGACCCTTTTACTTTAGGCTCGATTTCGCCTCATCCTTTAGGGTAGGGTCAGGTATTCCTTCCCCTTTCTTTTCGGATATCGGCAATATCTTTACCTTAGCCTTACCTGGGCTAACTTTACCTTTGCGCTCACCACTGGACTGGGATCGTCTGTGAGACAGATCCGCATTCTCTTTGTGGGGCCGCTTAGTCAAATGTGAGTGCCGTGGCTTTCATGTTAATTGACTGTTAATTGGCTGTGATAGACTTGAGTATTTCGCTCATTTTCAGTGAAGTTTATGATTATATCTCTAGGGATTGTTTGTTCACTTCATAAATGAAAGCTAGATCACTCAGCATCCAAACCCAAAGTATTAGCAGCCTATCCGGAAAGATATTTTAAAGGAAACCATCAAAGGATTTTTCTAACTTGCCCATTTTTGAAATTAATATATGAGAGATTTGGAGAAACAATATGCTCAAAATTATTATGTCATTTTGGAAGGGTATCGATGTCTGTTTGTATGAAAGCAAATGATGTCTGATCTTGACCACTACTATCAATTCCAATGCAAACGCGGTTAAAGTTGCAATAACTGTGGCAGTGGTAATCACGCCTACTGTTATACTTTCCTGAATGGTAAAGTAAATAGCAAAAAGTAGCAGGTATAAACTCTCTCAAAATGATTCACCCTCTCAAAATGCAAACTACATGTCATTTAAAAGGACACTTCTAGATCCTTCTACTATATAGTTTGAGACGGCTACCTGGGTTTTGCCATTTTATATAAAATGATATAAAAGTCTCACCAGAATCTATAAAATGGCGTAGAAAAGAGTTCCGACAGGGCAAATGGCTATTTGAATTTGCGCCATAACATAATTGCATGCCAAAGGGGCTAAAAGGGGCCGCTGAAAATTTTTAATGAGGGGGATTACTCGGCAGGGGTCTCCTCTAGAGATTGGTAAAAAAATTTGAGTGGGGCCTTATTAGAGTAAAAATTTTCACAGTCAACACTTTTCCCTATTGGAGGAGGCTCTTTTCCTGATGCTGAACAGAGCCTCCTCTAATAGGGAAAAGTGTTGACTGTGAAAATTTTAACTCTAATAAGGCCCCACTCAAATTTTTTTACCAATCTTTAGAGAAGACCCCTGCCGAGTAATCCCCATCATTAAAAAATTTTCAGCGGCCCCTTTTAACCCCTTTGGCATGCAATTATGTTTTGGCGCAAATTCAAATCGCCATTTGCCCTGTCGGAACTCTTATCTGCGCCATTTTATGACAGCATGTTTACAGAAATTCCCAGCTGTAGAGTAACAAATGCACCTACGTTAATTTCATCCGCTTTCAACGAAGCTAGTCCAAATGTTCCGTCTGAGCGTTGTATATAACCAGTTTCACTTCGAAATTTAACGCGAAAGCGTAGTGCCATTAAAGGAAGTGGTAAAATTGCATTCAGAAAAAGCCACCCACACAGTGCTTTACCAGTCCAAATCTGTAAATTAAATGCTACAACTAGGCTATAGCATTGGGCTAGGACAGGGATGAGATTCGAGAATTTGAATGCAAAAGAATAAGCAGGGTTGCCATAGACTCGCCTCCAAAAATAAGGACATTTGCCCCAAAAACTAAGATTTCGGGGTCAAAAATAAGAACATTTTTATAATTTTTCAAACCATAGGGTCCCCCCTAAGGTTTTTTGGCAAAAAATTTTTTAAAGAATTTTTTTTCCCAAAAAACCATATGGGGTACCGTATTGAGTTTTTGACAAAAATTTTCAGAAAATTATTTTTCAAACCATAGGGTCCCCCTATGGTTTTTGGCAAAAATTTTTTAAAGAATTTTTTTTCCCAAAAAACCATATGGGGTACCGTATTGAGTTTTTGACAAAAATTTTCAGAAAATTATTTTTCAAACCATAGGGTCCCCCTATGGTTTTTTGGCAAAAATTTTTTTCAGAAAATTTTTTGGCATCCAAATAGCGCCGCAGGCGAAAATTTTTAGGAAAAGTTGCTTGTATTTCAAAAATTCCCATTTGGAAATGGATATTTCGTAAAATAAGGACATTGGCCGAAAATAAGGACAAATCTTAGAAATAAGGACAAATGGAACCCCTGCACTAAATAAAATTATAAAAACTCATTACTGTGGAAAGCGGTGAATAAGCTTTCTAATTAAAAGGCAAATGTATGCGTGCATGATACTTTGATATTGGATAACAATGTCCCTTTCCTAGCCCTAATAAAACATGAGTTTGCGTGACATGATTGGATCTCGCGATCCAAGAATGCTAAAGATGAAAATATTTTTAAATGTTCTTGGCGTTCTGCCGAGGGAGGGCCTAAATTACAGGGAGTACAATATGTTTCATTGAAAAATTGCAGTAATAAACAACAGTAATAATCAATAAATAGTGCACACCCGTTTTCTGCAATCTAGTCATGAATAATATTACTTGTGTGGAAAACATTAGCTCAAACATGCTCAATTCCAGATATGCGCACGAACCGGGTATTTGGTCCTGTCTTGATTGAGGGAAGAATTTATGAAACATTGGTTCAATCAATCGAATTTAAGGATGGTTTAGGCATTATTCCATAGGACGCACCCGCGGCCTCCGCCGCGGACCACCCGAAAATTTTTAGGAAAAGTTGCTTTTATTTCAAAAATTCCCATTTGAAATTGGATATTGCGTGAAATAAGAACAAAATAAGAACATTGGCCTAAAATAAGAACAAATCTTACAAATAAGAACATTTTATTTTTCTAAGATTTGGACCATCAAAATAAGAACAAATCTTATAAATAAGGACAGATGAAAACCCTGAGAAAAGCCACCGTCTGGACTGAATAAACGAAAGACTGTTGTGGATTGGCGTTGTATACGATATATTTAAAAATACAATGCGTAAAAAGAGTACCCTGTTGTATTTATTCGGAAGCACAAGGACAACGAATCGATTCACGGATATGAGAGTATGTCCAAAAAGTTGATAAAACTCAATGTAAGTCGTGGTAATGAACATCATCCAGACTAGCCAATGATTGTTGAGATATAGCGTGGGAAAATAGCCACAAGAAGGAATGCGGATCCCGATATAAATCTGAAATGAAACATCTTATTTGAGGTAATTTCAATATAAGACATTTGTTTCCTAGTCAGTGGTAGTAAATGGCTTAAAGACAATCAATTTTTCCATTGTAAAAAGAATCCAGTTAGTTATCTTTGTCGACAGGACATCACTAATTTTTGTCAAGATTAATTTTTTAACTGCAAATCTGAAAAATTGAGACACTTTTAGCAGGAAAGTTTCCAAAATTCCTAACATATCAATAGTATACTTCCAAGCATTATATCAATATATACAGGGTGGAGCAAAAAAGAGACAAGCCCAGGGCCTTGTATTTATCAGATTTCAAAGACGAAAAGGTTATTCGTGTAACAGAAGTGGGTCTTTTTTGTAACAGATTTGGCATTGGCGTTGTGCGCAAATCGTTATCCTTAGGCACACCTTAGGCTTAGCCTTAGGCATTAGGCTTAGCCTTAGGCATTAGGCTTGGGCTTAGGCTAGACTTAGGTTAGGCTTAGGCTTAGGCTGACCCTTTTCAGGGGTAAATTCATAATTATTGTTTGAATCCCTGATAAATCTGTTACAAGAAGACCAACTTCTGTTACATCGAAAACCCTCACGTATTTCAAAGAGCCCGAAATGATGTTAATAGCTTAAAAACTACTACTATCTGAGATCTCTTGCCCACAAAAAAATCTCCGGAATTTACATATTTCGTGGATAACGGACCCTTTGAAAAAACGCACTTTGCACCTTTTTCCATACAAAATTAAACTATAAAGGTGATTTTCAACTTTTTTACAGAGAAAGTAATCAAACCAAGGTCAGATTCAGATGCGCCGTGAAAATCTGGGTAGGATAGGCTATTCTACAGCTATCTACCGAAAAATTTTTTTTCTGAATGAGTATGTGTGTTTTCGGGTAGAATTCGGCTCACTGAACAACTTTGTGGTCAATGGCTGGGTCGTCTGAGACGATTTTCGGCAAGTTTCGGCCAAACATACTTCAAAAATGACCAAAAAAGACGAAAAAAACAAATTTTTCTGTAGACAACTGCAAAAGTGCCTATCTTACGCAGAATTTCACCGCAGATCCGTATCTGACGTTGTTTTGCTCACATTCTCTAAGAAAAATGATCGAAAATCGACTTCAAAGTTTAATTTTGTATAGGAAAAAGTGCAAAGTGCGTTTTTCAACGGGTCCGTTAACCACAAAATATGTAAGTCCTGGCCTAAATTTTTTGCTTATAAGAGATCTCCGATAGTTGTAGTTTTTAAGCTACTAACACCATTTGGGGCTCTTCGAAACATGATAAATACAAGGCCCTGGATTTGTCTCTCTTTTTTTCTCTGTATATTCGTGTTAGTTCAACAATAAAACAGACCATGCCAATCTGAATGACATCAAACAAAGAAATTGTCGCGAACAAAACATAAAATCCGGTACAGAAGCGTTTGGACTTTTTGAAGATGTTGTAAAACAAGAACACTGCCATTGAAATATGAAACATTGTAGCGGGAATATCAAACGCACTCAGGAATATGTAGCCACCGCAAACCATTATTTGCTATAGAAATTTCGCCGGTAGAACGCGAGTCGATATGAATATTTAAATACTTTAAATAGGTCATTAGGCAGTACCACTTGTGTACTATGCTTTGTACTACTACTCTTATAGAACGTTTATGTGTACCTTATAACCAGGTTTTCGATTTTTTTATCTGCTCTTGAAAAATGTTAGACCTGACACCTCACATGCCCCTGGGTATGCTGTGCCCGAGACCGACATGGACACCAGGGCTGGGAACTTTTATCGCGGGTCCGATCCGATCCGGTGCCCAAATAACCCGATATTTCCGATCCCATCCGATCCAAAATTTTTTCCCCAAAATTTTACTGTTTTTCAAAAATTTTTTCCCAAAACATCTAAGTTTGCTGTTTATGCCCAAAAATGGGTAAAATTTGCAATTTTTTGGTAAAATATGGCAAAATCAATGTTTTTTCACGAAATTGTACAATTTTACTATTTTTACTCAATTTTGCTAAATTAAGAAAAAATTTGGAAATAACACTTTTTTCAGACAAAATTTTTTTGCGGAAGCGAAAAATGTTCCCATTTTCGGTATTTTTGGTCAAAATCAGTC
>JAKKPZ010000173.1:0-118511 GCA_022814885.1 Ditylenchus destructor
TGCGACCAGGTGAAAAAATCTGAAAAAATTTTTCCCAAAAAATTCTGAAAAAGGATCTATCTTACCCAAAAAATTACGGGGAATACGAATATTACATTATTTTTGGCACTTTCATGGACAAAAACGCCCGAAAACGGCCTCTTAATCGGATTTTCTCGCATTTTCCTTGTAAAAATCCAATTTTCCTTATCAGACTAGCTTTTTTTTCGTAACGTATGGGGAAAAAAGCTTGGTACCGTTTGAATGCCCACAAGGTGGGGTAAATTCCTATCCATCACGTTACTCCAGGTGAGCGTTGCACCAGGTGAGTGTTCCTTGTCAGTACTGAAATGATAATTTACGATTCATACTCATCTCTTGTGTACATAAATACTAATGATGTTTCACGTCCTTTTCTGAATTTTTACAATGATGTCAGTTTTTGCAGCAGATCCGTGACAGTTAATATGTTTCTGGAAAATGCTGACAAATCCTGAACGTATTATAGTTTGCCTTTTTAAATTAAAACCTACTGCTATGTTCTATGTCCTTGATAACTGCTCTCCGGTGGCCAAGTTCAGTGAGCACATAATTTGAGTTAGAATCATCCGGCCCATCTCGTATCAACGTCACTTCTATGCTCATTACAGGCTCCATTAATAGTGAACCGGCTTTATCCATTGCTTGCTGAACACATCTACTTGCAGCAGCACTCAAAAGAGCCTTAAAATGAGATATCAAAGTAAATTAAAAACCTGAGGAACATAACATACAGCATTCACAAAATTACTTGTAGCTAATGACCTGAAAGTAAACAGTTTTTATTTCGCAACTGATAAAAACATACTTCAAAGTGATTTCTATGCCGCTTATTGGAAAACCAAGCGAAGGCCCATTGTATAATGCCAACCGACATCCTTCATTAATCGCCTAAACGAGATTGTTTTAAAATAATAATTATTAAAAACGGTTCTCATCTTATATTTTGCTATATTTGGTGAAATTAGACATGTATTCCAGCACGTCATCATATAGCATAAAGAACTGTTCATGTAGAGAGAGAGTAGCTCGATGAAAGCATTTAATACAGGCATTAAAATCTAATAGTTATCGAAAACATATTCCAAATCATTTAGAAAATTTGCAACTTCTATTGGTTTAGCTAATGTTCTTTTTACTAAAATAACTTACTTTCAGCCACTGTGGTTTAATTATTTCACGTGTTGTTTCCGCTTTCTCTTTGTCTTCTTCTTGTTCTAGCTTTATGGTCAGCTGCAAATCGAGAGTGGCATAAAAGGAATGTGATACACAGATTCGGTGACTTAGAACGAAAATATACTTTAAATGTAGGTCCAAAATAAGCATAAATTTTGTAAAACAGTTATTTAAAAAATATCTTTTGCATATCCCAACATAATGCGATGAGATTACCGTTTTGAACGAGCCGGCTTTTCCAGAAGGGTCCAGTTGCAGTTTCAAATTGCACCAGTTGTGTTTGTTATCAAAAGTGGCTTCGGTAGTGCATTCATGGATGATTGAGCGTTTCAGTATCTCTTTATACCCAACCTATACGATGTTATAATATTCAATGCCTTGTAGTGAGAATGTTTCCTATATTTACTTGTAATGGTCCTATAAATACGTTGAGATCATATTCTCTACGCAGCCGCTCTTTGATCACTTCGATATGTAGCTCACCTATAAAAGAAATTCGATTATATAAAAAAGTTATTAACTTGCTTACCCATTCCCTCCAATACTGTCTGTCCAGTATCTTGGTCCTGGCGAATGTGCAAAGAAGGGTCCTCGACACATAATTCTGCAAGCGCTTTTTCAAATTTTAAACGAGAAGAGTTGCTGGGAGGTTCAATTGAGCACTAAAATGTATAAAGTCAGTGTTTTATTGTATAACATAGCGTGATTCAAATATCAAACCTAAAATTATATTTTTGAATTAAAGTCCGTAGTAACATCTAATTAAAAATTATTTCAAATTCATCAAGAGTAAAAGAGAGTAGTAAAATTGTATATGGTATATTCACAAATCACATAAAATTTTTAGTCTAAAAAGAGCAAAGGTAAAATAAAGGTATTGAAATATAAATCCATATGCAATGACAAGCTAAGAAAATAAAATACCGAATAAACAGGGTCTGGAGTTGTGATACCTAAACTTCAAAAATAAAAGCATTAGTTACAAGAATGATGTAGTAAAAATAACCTTCAAGCACGAATTTATTTAGTTCATCTTGCACTTCACTGCTCTTCAATGTTGCATCGCTAACAGAGTTACTAAATCAAAATACAACTAGAAGACCAAATATAAAATTATAATTTTTAATGCCATAATTTCACGTTTTCACAAAATAATTATAGTCAACTCTTTCTTTAATATATGATGATAATGTAGCACTTCAATGTACGGTTATTCCTTCCCAAAATTCTAAGTCTGCTCAAAATTACCAAACATTTGCAGTAATAACTTACCTGTTAATCAGTGTATCGCCAGTAATTGTCGAAGTTAGTCCACTAAATACCAAAATATCGCCTAAATGTCGGATTTGTTATAAATAATGAAATATATATTCACCTTCTTCAGCAGAACTAATTGGTTGAAGCAAGTCTCCAAAAGGCTCAAATAGCTTGAATTTATCTTCTTGTTTGTATCGGTTAGCGTTCAATAAAGGTAAATTTTCGTGCAATTTTCCTTTCAGAATTCGAGCGTAGCTAAGAGGGCCTCGTTGCTTATCGTGGCTAATCTAAACATCAAATAAAACGTTAACACTGCTAATCCCAAAACTAACTAATAAAAAATTTAGTTTGAGGGCTCTACATATTCGTCGAACGGTAAATTCGTTAAAAATTTCGATTTCGCGAAAGTTGAATGGATGAGGCTGAAATTTTAGACCCCTTTACAGGTTCTCGACCACGCTGAGTCCGAATCTGAAGTCAGTTTTGGCGTAAAGTACAATGTAGTACCATTTTCTGGCATTGTGTCATTTTTGCTTAAGGAAATTCATAGGTCATTTGAATTTCGCTAAAATTGTGCGGAATTGGCCGAGATTTTGAATCCTTTATAGGTTTCCGACCACGCTGAGTCCTAATCTGAAGTTATTTTCGACCCCATTTATTATTTAAAGCATGGTACGGGGTATGGCATATAATTTTTCTATATTTTTCCCCATTATACAACCATGACTTTATGTATTTTGGGATTTTTTGATGCGCTGATTCCAAATCCGCAGTTGTATTTAACCCAGCACTGCGCTAAGGCATAATACCGGGTATTGTATATCGGCTTTTCGTAGTTTTTGTCAAATTTTACATGATAACCGGGGATTTCACATAGGCTGAGGTTTTCGACTCCGCTGATCACGAATCAGGAGGAATTCCCTCGCTTTTCGCGAAATAAAAATTTTCGACGAATAGACCGTTCAGTGAACAGGCCTTTCGGCGAATAGGCCATTCGACGAATATGTAGAGAATCATCGCATGTGACCATTTCAAAGTGTTCCCTTTTATTATGCGTATCTCAAAAATTAATTTCCAGCTTTCCAAAATTGACAATATTTTATATAAAATACCTTAAACACAAGAGCGCATATATTTGCATTATGCAGAACAGACTCGCGATGTGGCCTATGGTTTGGAGACGGTAAGTAGTCAACGACCATATCTAGCATTGGCTTCACGCTTGAGACACTTTTCAGCGCCGTCCCACAAACAATCGGAGAAGCGAGTAAGTTGAGAGTGGCCCTGCGCAATGCTAAATCATCAAACTTTAAATATAAAATACAATAAACTATTTTTTCGACTACCAAAATTACTTTGATATACCTGAAACAATAGCTGATGTGGGAATATCTTCCGCAGAATTAACTACGATGCGCTCGAATTCTTTGTCTACATCACTTAGTTCAGAAACCATATTTTCCCATCCATTCCTATATAAATCATAGTGCAGAAACGATTCCTAAATTTAAATATACAGATGAGATCAAATCACATAGATTACAGAAAATCAGCATTTTTTTGAAGCTGTAGAAAGCGACACTGTATAATATTACAAGCGCCTACGGCGCTTGTAAAAGTGTGTAAATGGGGAAGCCTATTAGCTAGCAAAAGCACCGCCGCTATCGCGGCGTTTCGCGACGAAAAAAAAATTTTGTCTAAAAAATGGTCTAAAAAATTTTGTCTATATTTTGTCTAAATTTTTTGAAAATCTGTATCAGCACATCCGTACGAACATTTTAAGCTATCACTTGCCCGGAAATGAGCAGTGGAAGGGGTCGAAACGTCACCCCACTGACGCACGCAGGCAGTTTCGGACAGACACTGGCTTCTTAGTAAAGTAACATTGTGACAAACATGATATGATAAAAATTTTCAATTGTCGGCCTGTTGCGCAGTAGCGCCAAGTGGAAGAGAAGCTCCTCTTCCACTTGGCGCTACTGCGCCACATCCTGCTTATTTCAATATTTTAATGAATTTCGTAATAGTATGATAATAATAATGTTCAGAACGCATTTTGCACAAAAATCTCAAAACTGCTGAATTTTCTAAATCAAAAAAATACAAAGCAGAAATAATAAATAAGAAATAATAATAAAAAAACACCTCAAAATTTAGAAATATATAATGAACAACTTTTTGTCTAAAATTTCCTATGACATTCTTCTGGTCAGTGCCTGCTGATAAACAGTAAAATTCAATTACTAACATCAAAAGAGGTCCACGAAACTTCGTCTTCTGTTGTATTGAGGTATGTCCTGTTCAATAAGTCAATCGCACCAATAAACTTTCCCGATTCAGAGAGGACAGGTATCACAATGGGAATAACTGAATAAAATAAAAGCTATTACGGTTTTACAAATTGTTTATTACGTTTTGATAATACCTCGATGGGAAAGACGTTGTTCCACAGTTTCTATGGATCGATAGAAATCAGCGTTTTGTTTGTCCATTTTATTTACGAAGAATACAGAAGGTAACTGAAATTTCTTTGCTTGCCTCCAGACGGTTAATGTTTGTGCCTGAAATTAGTCGATTTTTCATATAACTTATGGATAAGTAAAATTTTAAAAACGTACTATACTTCCATACATAGTGTGACAAAAAACAAATCCAGGGCCTTGTATTTTTTACATCTTAAAACGATCCAAATGATGGTAATAGCTTAAATATATCTACTCTCTGAGATCTCTTTCGCGCGAAAGAGACCTTAGATAGTAGTAATTTTCAAGCTACTAAACTCTTTGGGTGGCATCAAAACATTCGAAATTTAACGGACTGGATTTGTCTCTTTCTTTTTGACCCTTACTAACTGTAAAATTTAACCTTCGAGTATTAGTAAAATTCTGATCTATAAATAAAATATTATTTTCCCAAAAACATCGAACATTGAGAACTTTCGAATATATATATATCAATCCCATACGCCACCGTTATATATTATTAGATTGACTCATTAGTTAAAGTACAAACATAATTATCACCTGAACACCTGCAGACCCGTCTAAAACTGTTATTGTCCCGTCCAACACGCGAAGACTCCTTCCAACTTCGAATGTGAAATCAACATGACCTGAATATACTGCTGTATGAGGGTTGTGTAAAAAGTAAATGTAGTAATTGGTTGGATAAATAGGCTAGAACTACATCAAAAGCTAGAGGCTAAGAGCCATAAACAATTATATCATCTTTTCCATATAGCCTGAAATTCTTTCCACATTTTACCATCGTTTACTGTTTTTCCACATTTTTAGCTTTAGTTAAGATTAAACATTCTTGACTGTAATTTCCTCATATAAAAGGCGTTATATCTGATAACAATACTGATCCTTTTAAAGTTCAATTGCATGGGATTTTGATAATTAAATTAACGGCCATTTGAAATACCTGGCGTGTCAATGAGATTTATTCGATGATCCCGCCACATGGATGACACTGCTGCTGCCTGAATGGTGATTCCTATAAAAATAGGTCAAAACTGTTATACACTTTTTAATAATCACCTCGCTCGCGTTCAAGATCCATCCAGTCCGTTACCGTATTGCCGTCATCTACATCGCCGATTGTGCGCGAAGCACCAGTCAAATATAGAAGACGCTCGGTTGTTGTGGTTTTGCCTGAATAGAGATAATGTGAAATTGAAATAAAAGCCAGGTACAAATGACCAACCTGCATCAATGTGAGCAACAATGCCAATATTCCTTTTGAACTCCACTTTGACTGGTTTCAAAGGCGATGCTGTCTAAAAAAAGTGGAGACGTGTGTGTGAAGCTATTTATGAAAACATACATACATGAAAGTGAAAGCGAGTGTGTGCGAATATGGACATATTCTGCCTGATAAGTGTGACGATTGAAGATGGCAGCATTTTTAATTGCTAAACACCACAGTAAGCAAATTTCTGAATATTAAAAATATCTTTTACTTAACTGTTTCGATTTGAGTTTTCTGTGGAGTATGCCTTTTTAGAGCTGTCAACCTAGTTTATACGGTAAATAACATAGAAATGTGCAAATTTGGAATGGAGATCTTAAAACGAGACTGGGAAATTAATATTTGAATGTTTGGCACAAATTTACTATGCGCCAGAGCGTTTTGAATTTTTCATTTAAATGAGTACCTTTGTATTTATCCAAACGAGTTGTGGTTGTAGTCATTGTTCGTCGACAAATTTTTTACTTCTTCCTAAAATTTCCGAATATTTTGTAGCTTCTCGTAAATTTTACGTCGAAACAATACAACTGATTGCTGCTTCTATACCGTACTTTGACATTAAATGGTATGTTTCCGTTGTAATTATTGGGAGAGAACCCTCGGGTCAATTTTTTAAAAAATTCATCACATTTCAGGATATCAGAAAATTCTTCTCATCATCTCAAACAAAGAAAGTTGATCCTGTACCAGGAAAGAGCCAGCCTACCACATGCATTGCTGGAAATGGACTATCAAAAGAGAGAGAATTAAAATTGAGTCCTTCTCCGAAGCAGACAAAAAAGCGTGAATCGAAATCCAGAGCCAAACATACTTTGTATTCCGATGACTGTAGGTACTTTGTGGATGTTATGGGGGAATTCAAAAATGATCACCGTTTGTTAAAAAATTTGAAACCATACTAAAGTTTGGTGTGGTTTTTTATGGTACGTTTTACAAATATAATGATGACGCGATAGTCATGCTTCTGAATTTTTATATAATTATATTTATTCGTTTTAGCTGACGGCGAATGTCCACTTCCTGAAAGTGTTCAAATTGAGGTCAAGAAAAGCCGTCGACGTACACTTTACATTTCTTCCGGTATATCTTTTATGCGAAAATTAAAACCATGCTAGCATTTTATATTATCATTATCAAGGCCCCGTTATTCTCACTCGTAAAGATTTGGCATGAATATATTAAAACAATTTGTCGTCTTGTTTTTAATTTGGATCTTATTTTTACGCTGCCAACCTTATTCAGTATTGACAGGCAGAACAATCAAAAATATTTCAGACGAGGAAGACGACTCAGCGAATCTCTTATCCGTTTCTGCAGCGGTAGAAGACAAACCTAAGCCACGTCGTTCGCCACGTAAAGCTCAGCATTTACCACCTGATACAGAACCTACACTTGTTGACGTGGAGCCTGTCACTCGACGAAAGCTGCACCAAACCTGTGACGCCGGTGTTGCACCTATGACAGGTAATATCTTTTCGAAATTGTTACATTTTAAATGTTTGCATCACAAATTAACAATTATAAATACTCGGATTTCGATAATTATGATCTTAAGCGGAAAATATGTTGGTGATTTTTATCTTCCTATTTATCATGCACACTATTTAATTACACTTAGCATATGAAATCTTCTTAACAAAAACCTTTTTCTTCTTATGGCAATCGAGTCCCTCTAAGGCGCACTATGTCAGTCGTTTCCCAACAGAATTCTCCCGCTTTTTGACACTCCCGGACCTCAAATTCGCGTCAACCCCCCAAAACCCATGATTTTAGGGGGGGGGTTATCAATGTCAGAATTGGGGTGGTCCCGCCACGAAAATTGAGATAACACGTCGGCGCCTTTTGTATCAAAAAGCGTGGCGGCCAATTTCAGCCAAAAATCAAATTATCTGATATCAAAGATTTTTTGCCAGGACGCAACTTCAGGTGTTACTCTATCACACCAGGTGGTTCATTTTAAAATTCCAGCATTTTTTTGTCAAATATTGGGGTCCAAAGTTGGTACACTTTGCGTTTTTCCCTGTAAAATGTGTCAACTTTGAGACACCACATTTGAACAAAAAATGCTGGGATTTGAATTTCCTTTTCAGGGGTCATCGGCCAGGTCTTGAATATTTACCATTTCATAAAAAATCTAGCCTGTGAGGAAATTGGGGTGTGCCCGTAAATTTTTAAGTTTTTTTGCCCAAAAATGCCCTTTTTCGTGTATTTTCGAGAAAAAGCGAATTAGAACGTTTGAAATCGACTGGGATTTTTGGTACTTACCCCATTTCGGCTACAGTGAATCCGAATTTGACCTCAGATCGTGGGTGGTCCCGCCACGAAAATTGGGAAAATAGCGTTTTTTTACGTTTTTGGGCGAAATTCATCACAAAATGGTGAAAGAAAATTAGTATTGATGGTATTTCATTTTACAGTTCCAAATTTTAAATCAATTGTGGTCCGGTAAACAAGGATTTGTGGTTATTTTTTAACAAAATTCGGTATTTTCGCGAGAAAAATTGATTGACGGACCTGGGGTTCGAACTTCAGACGAAAAACCCCCAACAGATCGTCCGAAAATGTCAATTTTTGACGTGTTATGAAAAAAATAATTGCAGATTCGGAATCAACGCGTCGATTTACCCCAAAAAACACTCATTGCAGGAAAATTTTCCACATCAAAAAATCGATTTTTATCAAAATCCATGTGGTACCCCCTATGGTGAAAAATGGCCAAAAAATGAAATTTTTTCGGAATGTCGGCAAAATATGTTTTTAGGGGTTGTTTGATGCGCTGAGTCCGAATCTGCAATTATTTTTAACGTAGCGCGTCAAAAATGATCATTTTTGGGCCACTTTGTACCAAAAATGCGATTTTCAGAATTTTCGTGGCGGGACCACCCGTGATCTGAGGTCAAATTCGGACTCCCCGTACCCGAATTAGGGTATGTACCGAAAATCTCGGTATTTTAACGACAAAAAACATGCCTGTCACACTTGACAACAAGAATTTGTGGTTATTTTTAACAAAATTCGGTATTTTCGCGAAAAAAAATGATTGACAGACCTGGGGTTCGAACTTGAGACGAAAACCCCCAAACAGATCGTCCGAAAATAGCCATTTTTGACATGATATCAAAAAAATAATTCCAGATTCGGAATCACCGCATCGAAGTACCCCTAAAAACTGACATTGCAAAAATCTTTTCCACATTTTCAAAAAATCGATTTTTTTCAAAATCCATGTGGTACCCCCTATGGTCAAAAATGGCCAAAAAATGAAATTTTTTCGGAATGTCAGGAAAATGTGTTTTTAGGAGTTTTTTTTTGATGCGCTGAGTCCGAATCTGCAATTATTTTTAACGTAACGCGTCAAAAATGGTCATTTTTGGGCCACTTTGTACCAAAAATGCGATTTTCCCAACTTTCGTGGCGGGACCACCCATGATCTGAGGTCAAATTCGTGCTCCCCGTACCCGAATTAGGGTACGTACCGAAAATCTCGGGATTTTAACGACAAAAACATGGCCCGCACACTTTTTGATACAGCTCCCATACAAAAGGCGCCGACGTGATAAGGCCATTTTTCAGTTTTTGGGGGGTTGTTACAAAGAAAACTTTCCAGTCGCCGCTCGGATCCGGGCGTGTGATACGTCAATCGCTTCCTCTCGGCGAGACAAGACGATTGGTACCGGTCTCGCCGACAAAGATTGCTTCTACCGGGATTTATGGCTTCCGGAAATCCGGAAAATCTTGGATTTGGGGGTGGTCCGCGGCACAGCCGCGGGTGCGTCCTATGGAATGATTATTCTAAAATAGAATGGAGCACATTTTTGAAATATTCCATCCGTTATGAATACAAATTTAAATTTATTTATAGGCGTTTTTACAAACAAGAAAAGAAAGCATCAAGTGGTACATGGAGACACAGCTCGAGATGGCAAAAAAGAGGATGTACTAGCGGCCGAGAAGCCAAAACGATCCAAAATAGACGAGGAGGAAATACTCATCGACATCGAGCAGAAATTATTTTCCGAAGGCAAAGAGAAACCGAAAAAGTCAACTAAAGCTGCACAAGAAAAAATTAAGCCTCCAAGTTTTCACAAAACGAGAAGTGGTGAGGAGTTCATACAGGAAGAGGAAATTACCGCTGCCTCAACAAATAAGACGCCAACTCAATCAAAAATAAAACCTCCCAAGAAAGAAAAAGGATCACCTAAGAAGCGTCTCGTCTCTGAAGCAGATCTCGTCGTTAAGCCTGAAATTATCGAAACCATTGCCACTAAAACTAAAAAACCGACTCCGTCACCTAAGAAAGTTGCCGAAAAGAAAACAACTAAGTCTCCCAAGAAAGAAAAAGGAACTTCACCTAAGAAATGCGTCGTCACTGAAGCAGATCTCGTCGTTAAGTCGGAAATTCTTCGCGAACCGACGGAGAAAAGAGAAAAGGTACGTGTTATTTATTTGAAGGTATGCATCAAGGGCAGCTCGGAAATTAAATTGTTTGGATCCAAGATACGAAATTTGATACAGGTTTTCTCGAGGTGAGATTCGACACTGATATATTAAAAATCGTGAGGTTTTGTGCCAATCCTTAATTTGAAAGTTTGTTTGTTATAAATATCCATTGAGTGCATATTTAGGAGGTTATTTCTTAATTGCTGGAATTTCCATTATTCTTCCTCAATCATAAAACGTTCACATATCTTTTAGGAACTTCCATGGGTCGACAAATACAAACCAACACAACAAAGGGATTTGGTTGGGCAACTTACAGAGAAGTAAGCTTTTTTCTTTTTGTAAAATATATTTTTTGGTATTTAAGGTCACCATATAATAAGTTATTAAATTGGTTGCGCGAATGGCCCAAAAATAACCTCGGTGCTGGTGCTCAACAAAAGAAGGGTAAGGAATTGATACGTAAGTATATGTTTGAAGCAACAACTTTAAGCTCGACCCGCTCCTTGGCTAGCACAGAATGATGGCTCCTCTTTTAAGGCAGCATTATTGTCCGGTCCACCAGGTAAACTTTCTTCATTTTTATTTCACGAAATAGAGAAGCATCTCTTTCTTTTACACTTAATTAATTAATCTTTAGCCCATTTCCAGTTGTATAAAATCTGTAATCCAAAACCAATTTTTAGGGATTGGGAAGACGACTTGTGCTGTTTTTGCTTGCAAAGAACTGAATCTTCGCTATATGGAATTAAATGCGTCGGACGCCAGAAATAAAAAGTCAATCGAGCAGCACGTGTCTGCTTTATTGGACAATCGAAGAATGGATAAATATTACTTTACATCGGAAGGCGAGAGTAAGTTTTTAGTTTTGAAGAAATGTTATTATAAATTGGTAAATTTCAGTGAAATCAAAGATTCCCGGTATTGATCAAGTGCTAATTATGGACGAAGTGGACGGAATGTCAGGAAATCAAGACAGAGCGGGGGTGAGTGAGGTTCTAAATGATGTTCAAAGATAATTTCAAGTAAAATACTTTAATTTCATATCGAAACAAACACTTTACATAAATTAAGTAATGGACATTAAATAATTCTTGTTAATAATAATTTTGAATGTAATTTTCACTCAAGAATAAACATTGCTAATTAATGCTAATTTAGATAGCCGAACTGATTCTGATGATAAAGAGAACCAAGATTCCAATTATTTGCATATGCAATGACCGCCAATCGACGAAAATCCGATCTCTTGCGAATCATTGTTTCGATTTACGTTTTTCACGACCTCGAGCTGAGCAAATCAAAGTACATATCGTTTTCGTTGGTGGTATTATATTTTATTTTTAGGCCCGTCTCATGTCGATTGCGTTCAAAGAAAAACTGAAAGTTCCAGTAGAGGTTTTGGACAAGGTATCTCTAAAGAAAATACGAATAACCAGAGAAATATCATGTAAGTATTAAAATTGTTTAGGTTATTGAGGCATCGAACCATGATTTGCGTCAGTGCGTTCACAACTTGCAACTGATGTCATCGGTTCCCATTAATGCAAATCAAAGCATTCAAAAGAAGGACATATCTGTCGTAATGATTTTGTGCTATGTGATATCGATCATGTCTAGAAGATGAATATATTTAGAATATATTTGATGCAGCTCGCAAAATACTCAGCGCTGAGTCAAACTTAGCAGAGAAACAGGAAATGTTCTTCTCTGACTATGCAATCATGCCTTTGTTTGTACAAGAAAATTATCCAAGTGTTCGTGCTCCGAGAATTGGGTATGGCCATTTGCTAGTCTTGCATGTGACGTAAACGTTATTATAGAAATGCGCAACACATCAATTCGATCCGCAGAGCGGCTGAAAGTATCTCATTTGGAGACATTGTCGACAAACAAATCCGCTCTCTTGGTGCTTGGAATTTGTTAGTGGATCAGGCGATGTTTTCATGCGTTTTGCCCGCAACCATAATGAATGGTCACATGAGTGAGCAAATATCGTTTCCTTCATGGTTTGGAAAATATTCTACACTAAACAAGAGACAGCGATTGATGAGACAACTTTCAACGCATACCAATCTCGGGTAAGTGATTATTATTTTAATTAACAGTTCCTTATTACAGAAATGTAAAAAGTATGCTTTTTAAAGAACATGAAATGCATATATAAGGTTAGATTCCAAGAGAGAAATATAATTTTAGTATTAAAAATTTGTATTTGACACATAAAAACTTCGCTCCAATTTTTAACAAAAAATTTTTGTTTTTCGTATCGACTAAATAATGTCTTGATTAATGCATGACGTTATTCAAGTTAGACATGTTTTTAGTATTTATACTCATTCATTTTAGTATTTCTGGTAGTAATCACGCTCTGGTTGTGGATTATCTCCCCGTTATGCGAGAAAGAATGTATCGACCACTGCTTGGTCAGGATAGTAATAAGGCGGTTAAGTAAGTGTTTTATCTGTTGTAGATATTTAAAATTAATACAGAAGATTAGTGTATAATTAACATATACAAATGGATTTTGGATAATGCTTACAAGCAAAAAAAAAATTTATCGGTGCTGTTGAGTTTCAGTAACATATTCTAGGGAAATTGGGTCAGTGAGTATATTCTTAATTACGTTTGGATGACTTTTCGTAGTTATTTTGTATTCCCAGCCCAATTAATATTCAATAATTTAAAGTTTACCTAAAACTTGACCAAAATGCCTAACACAAATTATTATAATCTGATGTATACTCGTTTATTATGTTTTCTGAATATGACAATCCTCGAAAAACATCTTTGCAGAGAAGTTCTGCAAGTATACGACAGTTACAACCTGGTTCGTGATGATACCGAGGCCATAAATGAATTAGGTGTTTGGCCCAATAAGAAGGATATTGCTCAGTCTGTTGCAACAAAAGCCAAATCTGCTCTGACGAGGGCCCTCAATAAGGAAAAACGTCTGTTACCTTACGCCCAAGCTAACACTGTAGTCAAAGGACGCAGAAAGGGAGGAGCTGCTACGGTTGGAGGTCAGTTTTTATCAACTCTTTAACAAGATTGGTGACAGATCAGTATGTTCTGATATCTTCATTATAGATGTCGAGGAAGAAGATGGTGAGGAAGAAGAAGGTGACAATGAGGAAGAACTTGCCGAAATCATCGGATTGTAAAAATTATTTTTCGATTGTAGATGTTTCTATTAAAAAATATAACGGTTACGTTATTAATACTTTGTTGTTTTATATGTATCCTTTTGACGTTTTGACGAATAAATGTTTTACCTGACCTTGTATAGATAATCGAGAGCAGCCGAATTACATGACAGCACAACCAGTAGAAGTTTGGAACCTTTAATAATAAATGTATAAATCATTCTCCAAAAGGGTGAAAAAATTTTCTTAGTGATGTCGTCAAACAATGATTTGAGTATTTTTTGTAGTCATTTAGTCGAAATAATAATTTGATGTAGTGACCATATAAAGAAAATACAGTTGTTTTTAATATAAATTCAAGTCATTTTTATTCCCTGTGCCTGCAAATATTGTACTCATCGATTAAATGAGACAGCAAATTTATTTTTCATGTGTGTCCTCCGTTTGCATCGGACATTTTATTGCTCCAAAAATTCTCTTCTCACCGGCTAGGAATGAACAGAGAGTTAAAAATTTGCCAGGCTTTAAAAAACACATGATCCCTTGGTTTGTTGACGGATCGGCGTTGGGATATGGAAAAACGGGTGGATCACTGATCGGCGCTTTGGGCGAGAAATAGCTTTTTGCTGGCATCCATCGATCGATTGGTGTTTGCTAATCTGCTGCTCATTTTCTCGGTGGCCGAGAAGTATTCCGAGCTTTGTTTGTTTTTGTTTGCTAAATTAGTGTCATAGGTTGAGATTTCATATGAGCAGTGAGCAATGCTTTATTTCAGGCTTACTGCAAATTGTTCAATATTTTATCGTCGTTGGATTTTAACTAGTCTTGAAAAAATTGAATGCGGTTATTTGCAACAATTTTTTCAGCGGTTTTCCCAAAATAATAGCTATATTATTATTATATGTTGGACACACTATAAAAATATAACATAAATATTGCACAGTAAAGTCTAAACCGTTTATTCCATCAAAACAATATTTTCCTATGTATTGTTTGTAACGTTCCCAAAGCTTTGTGGATATTAATCGTTCGTTTCGGCAATCGTTCACAGTTAAATATGATTGGTGAGAAAAGCAAAGATTAACCAGTGCATTTGTTTTCCATAGCCTTTATTCTCGAGAGGTGCTCGAGTGCGCCAGTTTACATCCATAGTAGTGAGACCGGTCATAGTTCGAGCAAATCATTTGTGTGCGGTGAAAAACTTTGAATGATATTGCTTTTATCAGAACTGTACAAATCCCAATATTGTACGATTTTATTTTATTATGTATTGCTTAGTTTAGGAATAATTCAGCTATAATCAAACTATTGCATACGCTCGTTTGTCACTAATCACCGCATTCTTGGCTAAGCACCATTTTCCTGACTCTTTCCGTAAATCGCTATTAAAATGCCAGCAGACGTTCAAGACGAGAGCAGTTATGAGTTGGATGGAGATCATTCTGCAATGGTCTTGTCTCGCTTGCCGGCAACAAATATTATGATCAAGGGTCAAAAAAGCACCTATGCCGTTGGCAAACTCATAGCATTGGGGAAATTCGGCGGAGTTTACCAGGTGATTTCTACATCTTAAACACAATTAGTTGCGAATTGCGTTCTCTTAAATAATTAAGTGTAAGCAAAAAGTAAAATATGAGACAATATATCAGCACTTATTTATAAATGAAGCATTAATGCAAAGACAGGGTGATAAAATTACAAATACGAATTTTCTAAATATTAGGTGCTTCAACGCGTTGACGGAAAACGATTTGCTGCCAAATTGGAAGTTTGTGATGTTAGCAGCAATGCGTTGAATATGGATTATATCGTGCTAAAGACAGCAAACAAATTACGCAGCAACTCGACTCACTTTTGTGAATTGGTAGACAGAGGAAAAATTGAAGGCCATTTCAAATTTTTGGTCATGAAACTGGTGCGTTGCTTTGCATAACATTGCTCTCAGTCCTCATTTCATTACGCACAATTTCAGGTTGGCGATAATCTGCATAAGTTGAGGCTCCAATTTCAAGAGTGTCGTTTCTCGGCACCAACTGCACTGAGGCTTGCACTCGAAATGCTGGAAGCATTGGAGGTTTCTTCTAATATTAAAATTCTCAGTTTAGTATTTACATACATTTTAAGGAACTACATTCGTTTGGCTTTGTTCATAGAGACGTTAAGGTAATGTTAACTGCCAATATCCAAGAACTTATCCAAGAAATTAATGAGTACCTTAGTTTAAAAAGTAGTTTTAACCTAGCTCTTTACCCATGACAGTTACCCAAAAACAGAACAGTTGCTGATTTATACAACTTTTTTTTCTGGTGCCAAGAAAAGAAAAGGAAAGTAATTCGCCTGTTGCGAACGACACACTACCAAATTTAGTAACATTGCATTCTGACATAATTTTTCATTATTTAGCCCTCTAATTTCGCCATCCAGGAAGAAGCTGGCAAAACAAACGTATATCTAATTGACTTCGGACTTTGCCGGCAATTCAGAAACTCCATGAATGGAGAGATAAAACCTCCCAGAGAGCACACGCAGTTCCGGTATGCTTTTTTAGAACTTTGACATACAACTTCAAAATAGTACTGAAACTTGATTTCATATCAATTTTTTATATTAGCACTTTTCGACAATAATGTTTTAGAGAAAGTTTTTCATATCTTAAAACCCCATTTGCAGAGGCACAACGAGGTACGCATCTCTTGCAGCTCATCGTGCTGAAGAGATATCACCGAAAGATGATTTGGAGTCGTGGTTTTACGTAGTTGTTGAACTCATGACAGGTAGGTAAGCCTATGATCACACCAAAGACGTCTATTCTTTCAGGTGAACTTCCTTGGGGATCACATCGACAGGACGAAAAAGACGCAGTGAAAGTTCTGAAAGAAAAAGCCAGAATAGACGATGGACTTGTGAAAATGCTCGCATATTGTCCGAGGGTGAGTCTAATTCCTAGGCCTTAATATCAAAGAGAAATTGAAATTTTGAAAAGGTTTTGAGCGCTCATAAAATTACAACTGCTCCCTTAATAATAACCTATCTAATTGTGATATAAGTGCTGCCAAATCGAGACAAATGTTGCTCATTTCAGGTAGAGTTTTGTAAACTTCTGAAATATTTGGACGGGCTGGATTATAACAGTCTACCAGATTACAATCTTTGCCGGGATCTGATACAGCTGGCGATGAAAAACAACGAAATATCTCCCAATGAGCCTTACGATTGGCAACAGCTTAACGTCGAGGATTCTGATGGTCAATTAAACGGAGAAATGGCGAATGGACATTGAAGGTCACATTTGTTCGGGGAAAGCACAAAATTATGCGCACATCAAAATCTTGCCTATTTTGTACCTAAAATGCAAAGCATAATTTAGATATTTAAGTATTTTAACCTAGGTTTAACCTGAAGTTAGAGGTCTAAAGTATACACAAATTATTTAGCATACTGCATTTTAAGTACGAAGTAAGGCCAACGTTTTGAGAATTGGCTATTTTTGCTTTTTATATACCTTATTGTGAATTCTATTCTACTCCTTATGGTTGTGACAATGCAGCTTGAGATAAGCCGTTGTAATACACTTCGTTTGATAGTTCGAGGATTCGGTGGCATACTTTATCTGCTCTGTGAATTTAATGTTAATTTTACTAACGTCTAGAATGAATAGATAATCCGAATAGACTCTCATTCTATATATATCTCATTGTTCCATTTGTACAATCCTTAATTAGTTTGACATTCCGATAAATATAAACCTATTTTGCGTAAAAATGCGTAAAAGTTTTGTGATTAAACAATTCTTGAGAAGCTAGACTGAATAGTTTCAAACAATTTTTTCTCTCAATTTATGAAGCAGTTTCCATTTTCTCGACAAATAAAAACCTTATCGGACATGTTGCGACATTATTTACAATATGTTTAGTATTTGAATAAATTATTCAATTTATGTGTCAAATTTCTAACCGGAAAAATTCAGATATAATTATTAAAACATATGAGCAAATAAAATCTGTACTAATGTATTTTGCTGAAAGTGTTTACTAAATTTTCGGAAAATAACTTGTACACTCTAGATCGGAGGGAGTCTTCTTTAAAAGCCATGTGTCCCAATTTAAAACAGTTATCGAAAAAGTTTAACTTATATATTTAGAAAGTAGACAAAATATGCTGCAATAATTATTCAAAGGTTTAGCACAGAATGTCATTTTTTGGTCAGTGGCACAAATTTAGTCCAGATTTCATTTGATCGTATGCTACTAGAATGTTTACACTACTGCCTCTTGATAGATAGTATGACCACATGGCGGGAAAGCTAGCAATGGTGAAATCGCTCATAATATCTATCAAGAGGCAGTACTCTGAAATGAATAGTAGACTCATTGCGTATTTCCATGGCTTGTTTTAACTTAACTTTTACCATTAAAGTATTTCGGACACGGACATTTGTACGTCGGGACATTTGTACGTCGGGGCTATAACTTTTGATCCATGAGGTCATTTTTTATACTGTTATCTAAAAACGGTGTATTTTGAGCTGGCAGGAACATCTAGTAAAAAAATTAAAATTTTTTTTGAAAAAATGACATTTTTTACTTAAAAAGTTGATTTTTGGCATTTTTTTGCAAAAAATCGACTTTTTAAGTAAAAAATGTCATTTTTTCAAAAAAAAATTTAATTTTTTTACTAGATGTTCCTGCCAGCTCAAAATACACCGTTTTTCGTAAACAGTATAAAAAATGACCTCATGGATCAAAAGTTATAGCCCCGACGTACAAATGTCCCGACGTACAAATGTCCCGACGTACAAATGTCCTGCACCCAAGTATTTAGAGACAAAGTTTGAACTGAGCTGAAAAATTGGCGTAAAATAATAAGAAAAGTGGTGCAAAAGAATCGTGACTTGTATAAATTTTAAGTGTCGTATTTGAATAAGGAAGTTGCATAGAAAGAAGACCGACCGGTTTACGTCCTCATTTACCTCAAATAAAGTGCTTGGACAGTTGAGACTACTGCATTGGCCGCTCATTGCAGGAATTGATCCCTTGAAGGTCGTATTCTTGAATGAAACATAAAGGCAATCTATTGTGCGAAGGATGTTATTGTAACGACTTTTATAGCTGCTTTAAATTTACTATGTGATTTATTTTTGTTCAAATTAGAGGACAAAATTTCCATTTAGAAATTTTGAATGGAAAATGCTTTGTAGAATTTCCATTTCCATTTTAATCCTCGTATTTGCACCGCTCATTATAGTACATTTAATATACGATATAATTCAAATAAATAATGAAACTGGTTATTGTATCCAGAAAACGAAATTTAATACTGGATTAATTGGAGGGAGGATTTTCACGGATAGCTTTTCACGGAGATTTTCCATAGACTTGTGGACTAACATTGAAACAATGAATCCATAGTCAATATGAGGAGGATAAATATTTCAAAACTTGCTATTCTGAGTCTGGCATTCCAAAGGATACATCCCAAAACGATTTTGTTGATCAGCAAAATTTATCCGAGTCTGGCAGTGAAATTATGATGCCAATTGATCCTCCTTCCTCTGAACATTGGTATCCTGACTGAGATGAATCCACAACCGGATGGATTGTATTTATGAAAAGTAAAGCCCTAGGTAATCTTTTGTTGCAATGTGGGCAAACCCCTGGATCATCATTTTGCGATTCATAAAGCGTCATTCGTCGAATCGGCAGTCTTCGCCAATTCATACCCTGGAGCTAAAGTTTATTCAGAAAATTAGTTTGATGTTTATTATTAATTTAAATGTTTTGTAAGTGAAAAAGCCAACGACTCTTGCGCTTCTGTTTAATACTTTTTAGAAACAAATGTAATCGAAATCTAAACCTCGAACTTTTTTTGACTACCCAATGAGCCGAATTCGATTGCGCCTGCAAGCATAAGCGCAAAATTTCAGACATGGACATTGTGGCTAATATATCATTTTTGAATCGCTTTTCAAAAAAAGTCGATTTGCTTTAAAATTTGCCTCAAAAATATCTGTCCTTGTAAAATATTTATTGTAAAAATTTATATCGTAACTTGTTTACATTACATAATTTTGTGAGAAGACAAATTATAAGTTTGTTTGGAGAATTTGTATTGTCGAGATTTGGTTAGTCGTTTTTGTGACTGAAAAATGAAATTTTTTGTTGACCAAAATACTCTTCTCCGGCAAAAAGTTCTCCTTTTCAAAAAAGTATTTTTCCATAATGCAAAAGATTAACTTGTCGATATTTGTTTGAGATATTTGAATAAACTTCTGAGCCTCAACTTTTTTTTCAGGAAATTCACTATGTGGCCGCTTCAGCTATTATTTCCATCGGTGATTATACTCTCGTTTATTCCCTCTGGCACAGAATCGGTTAGACTTGCAAATCAAATACGCATCGAAGTTTTATATCTCATTTTAGTGCGCAGCTAGCGGAATCTGCGGCGGTCCTCCTTCGGTCGGTTCTTTTTGTGGAGGTCCTCCTCCTCCACAACCTCTTCAACCAATCTTTCCTCCGGCCCCTCAACCTGGGTATAGGACAGGGATGTGCCCTGCAGGCGGTTGTGGCTCTTATCGAGGTTTTATTACGTTTACAAAATATTTTAACTTTAAATCTTACTCAGAAAATATTGAGGCATAAAAATATTTTAAGCTAACTAAAATTAATTAAAACTTCTTTAGGCAATACATACGGATGTGGTCCATACGGCTGTTACCGGATGCGGGCGCGAGGCTCAACACTCTTTCAGCCAGGCTCTACAAAAATATCTGCTCTCAAATTATTACAATCTCACGGAAAGATTAGTGAACTTGAGTAATTTCTCATGAATATGTCTGAGTTTGTCTTAACACTTATTTTAAGGAAGAACGGAGCTGCTATCCACGACGATGGTCGAAGTGAACCCTTGGAGGAGATCGATGAGCTTGCGGCATCCTCCCCATCCGCAGCTGCTATTCGCCGAGCTTTACCCACAAAGCCTATAGTAAGAAATTAATGATCCCAAATTTTCTATTAAAAACCTTTACGTTCAAGTTCGAGGTGATTTATTTGCATAAATCTAAAAAGGTCCCTAAAGGATTAGATTTTATTCATTGAGTCTTGCGTCAAATTAAAAAAAAACTTCTTTTTGATTGTATGGAGAGTATTACTACAAGAAAGATGAATTGGTAATTTAAAATAATTTTATCACGAACTTAGTATTGTATGCTTTAGAATCCAAATCGTGCTTTTATGGAATGTTGCCTGGACCGACAACTGCCAGACGCCTGCCTACAAAAATGTCATTTCAGCATTTATAACAAAGAAGCTTTGACAAAGTTTGTAACAGTAAAGCGTTCATGATATAAAGTTTTGTTTCAGAATGTATTTCAAACAAGATGGCTGTCCAATGGTAAGGTTTTATAATATCATTCACGAAGTCACTCTTCAAAATCAAAAAAAGCATTGAGGGTTCAAAAATCTAAAATAATATTTTGATTCTATCTTTATTAGCGATGAAACAGTATTATTCTGGAAAATCGAAAATACTCCTATATAATGTAATAAGAAACCTTTTAATTATTTGTCTCATTCGAAATTAATTTTCTTAATTTTTTTCAGGACGCAATGCGAGAAATTCAAGTTTGCTTTTTCCATCTATCTTTAAGCATTTCCTTATTCATATCGTTTTTAGTTCTGCGCAGCTCAAGGAAAAGATCACACCCAATGTTGCGAGCGAAATGGCGTGACGACAACTTTAGCTGGAGAGAAATGTCTCACGTTTTGTGATCAGCGGCCAGGTATATATTCTATATTCATAAAAAATTTATAGTCCTCATACTTGGAGTTATTAGGACCAAATATTAAGGACCATTTTGAGATCATAAAAATAGGTTGTTTTTGCTAAGATCACACAGTCTTAGCGTAGGTAAATGACTTAAAAACTGGTTTACCTTTGGTAGTGTGGATTATTTTCGATGAAACAGGTCGGAGACATGTTAGCTCCTCGGATGGGTAAGAAATTTTAATTCTGTTCACGTGCACTAGATTTTGAAAGAACTGTGCTTCCAATTCTAATTTTTACCACATAAAAAGTCAAAGGTTTCAATGCATTATATTTTAGGGAAGGTAATTCAACTCGACATGACATACCTGCCATGTTTCGACCGCTTCGAAAATATGAAGAGCTGTTTCTGGCACGATTTAGCCCGTTTTTATCGCTCCTAATTTGTTTTATTCAGGAAGGAAATTGTTTGATTCTTTATATTAATATTATTACAATACTTCTTTATTTTAGACCAAACCTTTGGGAACGAACTGAAAATAAGCGTTTAGATGCAAAATAAAAACAATTTTTGTAAACTTTAAATTATTAATATTTCGAGATATTTTATGTTCCCAAATGTTGCAAGTTTATAAAATAATACAATATTTGCAGTGTTACTTTTTTTACTGTGTTTAAATAATATATATGCTCATTATATGAATAAGTATTCAATTTTTATTTAATGCTTTAACTCTCATTGAAAACGCACTTAATTGTACAATTTGTATCTGTATAAACGGAATAAATATTACCTCTATAATTTTCTTTAGCAAGTAAAATATTATTTATTAATGACTGCTATGCGCACCTGTCTCGTACTTTGCCATTTGCTTTATTCGGCAAGGAATGTAAAAAAATAAAAGAGTCCTTTAGCCTACAAATCCTCTTCTCTCTACCCATATGCATTTACGTTTTTCTGCTTCTCTGCGTAATAGTTCCTCAGAACTCTGGACAATGACATTCCTTTATGTTAAATTCTGCTGTTTTCCCTTTCTCTATCGCAACTGTCTAGTTCCCTTTCGGGAATAGCCGATCAAAGATTATTTTCAGCGATACTTTACAAGAGATGAAAATTTGTTGGGACAGGAAATTGGCCGCTTTTTTATCGCATTTAGTTAATTTTCGTAAACAAAATCATTGTTAAAAAGGCACGAGAATGTTAAAATATGTTTATTATAAACCTTCGATTGTTTTGCATCATTTTATGACCTCTTAAAACTTTACTTTCGAATATTTACTATTATTCTATTATTACTACAATATTATAATACTCTTATACTTATAGCCATAAAAATGACAGTTACAGTGGCGCCTGACGACAAATCCATGAAGGATGATTCTGAGGAGGATATCAAGACTCAATTCTTAGAAAAACTTGCTGCAGGACTTTATGTTTTCGCATTTGTCATCGCTCCATTCGTATCGATGACCATTTGCATCATAGTTTTTATGACACCACTATTATGGTTTGATTTTTCTCTTTAAACAAGTCGAGAAATCGTGAACGGCAGTCAAAGTCCTGCCCCAATTCCGAATTTTAAATAATGGCTAAAAAGTATGGGAAAGATATTTTTAGGGGTAATACTTAATGGAATATTTTTAAGGCAATATTTTGACTGAGAAAATTTTTTCCTAGGACCAAGAAATCGGTTTACCAAAATATATGCTGAGAGAAAATGTTGAAACTAAAAATCAATGCTGCTGAAAGTAATGTCCCTGAATTGAAAAGTATTTTAAACTATAACATTTGATATTTTGAATTAAACTATCAAATTAATTCACTGAATGAACTACATATTACTTTTATCCGTACAAATGACCAAAACATACTATCATTCTGTTTGCTCAAATGCACAGCTATTGAAACGTAACCCTGAGTAATAAAAAATACTCGAAATTTTCCACTAAATGAGTCGTTTATTTATAGAAAAAAGAAGTTTAATAATGTATCATCATATGCAGCCGCAACACATTGCCTTTTTAGGACAATTGGGATTCCATATCTGATTTGGTATGCATACGACTTTCACGCACCACGACGTGGCAGCAGGCCATGGCGTGCTTTTACTTCATTCTGGTTGTGGAGGTATCTCGCCTGCTATTTTCCGATGCGCCTGGTCAAGACCGCCGAACTTCCGCCTAACAAAAATTATGTAATCGGGTGGGTATCGCTTTACAGGATGTGCCACGTTAATCTTTCTTATGAGTCCAACTAATAAGCAATATTGTCATTAATTGAAAAAGCGACATAACGCATATCGTTTCTTGTCTAGTATATTTTGAATGAAAAAGACAGAAAAGACATGAAGGAAAAGGAAGTAGAAATCCATCTAAATTTGCTCATTTCAAGAGAAGTTATCTGCTTTTAGACTGATTAAACTCAATATTTTAGAGTTCATCCTCACGGCATTATTGGCTTTGGTGAGTGAAACTTTGTACGCACGTGACATAAAAGTCTTTCATTTTAGCGACGTTCGTAACATTTTGCACAGAAGGAACACATTTTTCACGGTTGTTTCCAGGACTTAGGCGGTTTCCTGTGACATTGCCTATGCAATTCTGGTTTCCTCTCAGACGCGAATTTCTTACCTTGACAGGTGTGATATTTGTAAAAGTACATTAAATATTTCGAGAACACATATTTGGTACACTTTTAGTATTGCTTTTCACTTTAAGGTACAATTTCAAGCGACGTCGAAGCTATTGAATATGTCCTAGATCGGCCACCAAAAGGCTACGTGGTGGCTATTGTTCCAGGTGGTGCCGCTGAGGCACTCGACTCCCATCCAGACACTTATGACCTGACATTAAAAAATAGGAGAGGATTTATTCGGCTGGCGATAAAGCATGGGTAAGTTATACATGAGTCACGGAAAATCTCGTATTTTCATACTTAACTTTTCAGAGCAGATCTCGTGCCGTTATACCATTTTGGAGAAAACAAAATTTATAGCCAACTACCGAATCCGCATGGAAGCCGTCTCAGAACATTCCAGGTATCATTCAGAATTTTTACTTATTCTTCTTTTACATAATAAAAACTCTATTTATGTCAAATATTACAGGGTGGGGCATTTATTTTGCCTCTTTTCTTTTGAAAAAATTAATTTTAATAATATTTTTATAATAGCTCATTTTGTAGTTAAGACTTTGCCATTTATTATTAAAAATGATCTCGACATAAGCTTTATTGAAACTCAAGAACCGGAATTTAAAAGTTCAGTGAAAATGCCGTTCATTTTCGCTGAAATTCTTGAAATTTTTCGCTGATTCTTACAAATGCAGTTGTTGTGGTTACTCTTTGAGATCTTGCGCGCCATCATGCGAATGAGGTCTTTTAAGTAATACGGAAGGAGACGCTGAAAATTCTGATTTCGTCCGAATTTGACCCATTGAGTCTCCGGAAATCCTCAAAATTTTCGAACGAGCGCTCGCTTCTTGCGTAAGCGTACACGATAATTAAAGAGGACAAAATTTTAAACATTATGGCGAAAACTCGAGGTTATTTGGCCAGGTTTTATGAATTGCCCGATTCCAAAAATTCCCCGATTTTGGCGAAAATTTATCGAAATTCGGCTCCGGATGGATATGAAATTCCCAAAACATGGCTAAATGACCTCGAATTTTAAATTTCATTACACATTGCAATGTTAATGTGGAAACTGTTAACTTCAAAATGAGTGCTAACTCATGTTTGTAGAAAGCCAAAATAAAAAAAACTTTAAGGAGTATGAGTCCGTCTTTGCCTTCGCATCGGTCCGTTT
The DNA here is from genome assembly GCA_022814885.1 of Ditylenchus destructor. Classification (NCBI taxonomy): domain Eukaryota; kingdom Metazoa; phylum Nematoda; class Chromadorea; order Rhabditida; family Anguinidae; genus Ditylenchus; species Ditylenchus destructor. The sequence continues at coordinate 25,358 of JAKKPZ010000173.1, forward strand.
TTGGGATTTTTCACTGAACTTTAAAATGCCTGTTCTTGTGTTTCAATAAATCTTATGTCGAGATCATTTTTTCATAGTAAATAAATAAATAAATAAATAAATTTATTTGCGCTTCTTGGCGCGATGGGTATATAGACAAGGTAAAGGACAATAAATACAAAACAATTCATATAGTCAATGACAAATCAATCATGTATCATGTATCAATAATGTGAGCAAGGTAAGGTAAAGCATATACTATCGTGGTTTCGTTCAACAAGTCATTCTCTTGATTCGGGAAAGGGGGAAGATGTAATGTTCAAAGGTGGGTGATTTAGGTGTTTTAAGTCCAATTGGTTCACAAATGATGGATAGTTAAGCTGACGGATAGTTGGGGGTAATTTGCTATAAATAGCAGAAATTCGAACAAAGAAGGAGTGGAATCGTATTTGGTTTTTGACCGCAGCGGTGTGGAACTTAAATTTGTCTCCACGAGTCTTAGATGGAATGCAAGTGAATGCATTTTGCTGTGGAAAGGGAATAATCCCAACAATGTATTTGTGAAACAAAATGAGATCTGCTTTTAGCCTACGGTCTTTAAGTGATTGTAGTTCATAGAGTTTCAATAGATCAACATACTCGGGGATTTCTTTGCCAAAATTACATCTCTTGAAAATTATTCGTAGAAATTGTTTTTGAACACTTTCTATCTTCCCAATGTTCTTGATTGAGTGGGGGTTAAACAGACTAGACGAGAATTCTAATAAAGGACGGACAAAGGTGACATAAAGTTGGACAAGTGTACTTGTTGAATGAGTCTTGATAGACTTGATGGTAAAGTCTTAGCTAGAAAATGAGCTATTACTGATACACATTTGGCGAGAATTTAAAATTAAAATTTTCAAAAGAAAAGGGGCAAAATAAATGCCCCACCCTGTACTTTGCCGGCATTTTGCAATAACGTTTTTAATTTAATTTTTAAAATTTGAGAAATGTATTTATGTTTATCTTTATTGAAATATATAAACGAAATTTAGTCCAAAAATTCAGGAATAGTAATCATTTTGTATTTTTATATGTAACTGTTTCATTATTATATGAGATTATCATAAAACTCACTTTAGATGGCCGTAAAGCGCTGGACAGGAGCCACGGTTCCAATTTTCTATGGCCGCGGAATACTTAGTAATATAATCGGACTAATGCCCTATAGAAAACCCATTACTACAGTTGGTAGGTTATGATCCCGAAAAAACAATACATTTTCTTCATAAATTAACGTTTAGTTGGTGCTCCCATTCCCGTTAAATGCAACCCAAACCCTAGTGAAGAAGAATGTGATGAATTGCATGCTGAATATTGCAGGCGTCTGGTTGCATTATTCGATGAACACAAAACGAAATACGGAATTGACAAAGATATACAACTCAGGATCGTTTGAGAAAAGGGCTTTGCTAAGTAGAGTAACTTTCCAGTAACATTTCATTTCGCCAGTCATATAATGAAAGACTTAACCCTTCATTGCCGGAGCCATAGACAAAAGGCAGAATGTCTGCATTACCATTAGCTTTCCTTTTGGTGAGCTGTCTTTATCAAAATCATGATGGCCGCCATTGTTTATTTCTCTTTTCTATGTGATCTATTTACAGACACACTCTTTCTATGAATAATCGGGTCCCTCTAAGTTGATAGGTGAAGCCGGTTCCCCCCCCCCCCCCAGCAGAATAAACCACTTTTTGGGGGTCCCGGACCCCAAACTCGCGAGTACCACCCAAAAACCCATGATTTTAGGGGGGGGTTATCAATGTCAGATTTGGGGTTGACATACGTGAAAACGTGACATCCGTGTGTCACGTGTGTCACGTAAAAGGGCAAAACCACTTTGCCGGTGAGCTACGGGGGTGTGTGATAGCTCATTTTGTAGCCCTGGCCGAGCTAATAACGAATCCGCAAAAAAAAGTTGATGCACCGGCCCAAAATTTTAAATTTTGGCCAAAAACGTGTTTTTTTGGCACTTTTTTGGAAAACGACTTTGCCGGTGAGCTACGATGGTGTGTGATAGCTCATTTTGTAGCTCTGGCCGAGCTATTACCGAATCCGCAAAAAAAAGTTGATGCACCGGCCCAAAATTTTAAATTTTGGCCAAAAACGTGTTTTTTGGCACTTTTTTGGGAAACCACTTTGCCGGCGAGCTACGGGGGTGTGTGATAGCTCATTTTGTAGCCCTGGCCGAGCTAATAACGAATCCGCAAAAAAAAGTTGATGCACCGACCGGAAATTTCAAATTTTGGCCAAAAACGTGTTTTTTGGCACTTTTTTGGGAAACCACTTTGCCGGCGAGCTACGGGGGTGTGTGATAGCTCATTTTGTAGCCCTGGCCGAGCTAATAACGAATCCGCAAAAAAAAGTTGATGCACCGACCGGAAATTTCAAATTTTGGCCAAAAACATGCCAAAAATGGCACTTTTACCCCCCATGGATGATCATGGGCGCCGCCATGCGGCGTAGCCGCTGGGTGGTCCTATGGAATGAACACTCATTCGTTTCCTTCTTTTTGTGAAGTCTTTAGCAAATGAAACGCGTATCCGATTGGATACACTCGGCAATGAAGGGTTAAATCCCGTAAGATCCCGATTTGTAAAGTTCTCAAACGTTTTATGGCATTTTTGAAATGAAATCTCTAATTTAAACGGTTCAACCGGTTCCATGACAATTTAAATTGTGTTTGTTGCATATCACTTTTATTGTTAATAATGACTTAATTTGTCCCGCTATAATGTAATTATCAATAGAACTTTGTAACCAATGAAAACATTTTAACATTATGTGTCGTAATACATAAATATGGTTAACGCTAATTCAAAAGAGCACATCTGAGTATCGAAACTTGGCATAATTCAAACTTGTTTTTACTGAAAATGACGGTGTCCTAAGTGAAACGAGCATAGTCTGTTATGCAACGAGACTACATTGAAATCATTTAATTTTATCTCCAATATCCATCTAAATAATAAATGAGGAATAAATCACTCGAAATGATCATTCATTGTTTGCACTTTGAACTTTACACTTGTTATTTATATCCAGCGAACCTCTACGTTCGTTTGGATTTAAACTCCATAATTTTTTTAAACATCCATAAGTACACGTGGAGTCTGAATGAGACAACGAAATGGAATGTAGTCAAGGACCAAGGTTATATGACATACGCCTAACCATATTAATATTCTGTACTTCGTTTATAATTTATTCATTTATGTAACATTGGTGCGAAAATTGTTTTAATTAAAATTTTCGTGTTTCTATGTCAAGCTCTCAAACCCTGCAATATTTAGTCTTTATAGCATGGCCGATATAATACAAATTGGAGCAATAAATGGAACAGATAAACCCGTATCGGACGTTGGTATTCTTGGACTTGAATTTTACTTTCCCAAAAGTTATGTATGTCAAAGCGATCTTGAGTTGGTAAGCCGGAAAATAACTTCTTTTTACATATTCACTGTTTTTAGTTCGATGAAGTTGGTCCAGGCAAGTATACGATCGGACTGGGGCAAAGCGAGATGGCCTTTTGCAAGGTGCATTCTATTTTATCATGTTTTTTGTAATCCTTAATGAAAATTCCAGGACAATGAGGACGTGTGCTCCATGGCCCTGACGGTAACGTCAGCATTGCTAAAGAATTATAAGGTTAATTTATTTACAAATGTATTCAACAGTTATTGTAAGCTGTATGCTTGTCTCGGTTCCATAACGGGTTATAGATATTTCCAACAATCATTGTGACATATAATTAGGTAATAAATTAGCGAGAGCAATACTTAAAGTATTTGTTTTTATGAAAAAAATTACAATGAGTTATTTTACTGCCACATAATTTTTGGAGACGATGAGATTATGAATCTATTACCAATTAACTTCTTTGCTTCATAGCTCTCAATTTACAGATCAATCCAAATTCTATCGGCTTTTTGGAAGTAGGAACTGAAACCCTTGTCGACAAAAGCAAAAGCGTCAAAGTGAGTGTTACATTGATCTTTATCCTTATTCTAAAAACGTGCTTAAAGACCGTATTAATGGACCTCTTTTGCGAAAATTGTGATATCGAAGGTGCTGACTCCAAAAACGCATGCTTTGGCGGCACTCAAGCCCTTTTCCATGCCGTTGATTGGATCTACGCTAATTTTGATACTGAAAGTTCGTTAGATTTTATTTTTGTATTAAGATTAAAATTTTTTAATTTTCAGAACGACTGGCAATTGTCGTTTGCTTGGATATTTCAGGTACATATATATTCCTTTAAAAGTAATTTCCAACAATTCGTGGTATTACAGTATATGCAAAAGGTCCTGCTCGACCAACTGGTGGAGCTGGAGCTCTGGCATTTCTTATAGGACCCGATGCGCCGATAAGCTTAGAGCGCGGACTTCGAGGGCATGTGTCTTTGTATATTTTTCATGACGAAAATATAATATTTATAGGTGCTATGCGAAGCATGTCTATGATTTTTACAAACCCGTCGCGGGTCCCAGTACAGGTGAAAGCTTAGCAATGTTTATTAAATCAATCAATCATACAACTTCTTTCTTTATTACTAAATTTCTGAAAGTTGTGGTTGTTCTTGCACAATATTCCATTATTTAGTGCAAAATAAAGTATGAATTTACTCAATCACACTAATAGGTGTAAAAGTGATTAATTCAGTCTTTTTGCACAAAACAATTAAATACAGTGTGAATATATTATATTTAAAACTAATAAATTGCAGAATAGCATACAGTATATAGATAATATGAAACCATCCTTTAATAATATTGAAACACGGGACTTCAAATTGCGAAAAGTTACGAAAAAATAGTCTGCTAATGTGGTCTCTGGCAATTTAACGCTGTGTAGAATAGGTAACAATATCAAATTTAACAACAAATTATTAAGAATATCCATCGGTTAATGGCCAAAAGAGTCTTGAATTATACCTCACAGCTTTGGACGTCACGTATGCATTATACCAAAACAAGTGCCAAAAGTTAATGGGAGAAGGTAAATTTTATTATATAGTGTGACTAAAGGTGCGTTTGGAATTTAGAGAGATCGGTTGCCGATTTTCTTGCAATTTTTTTCCATTCGCCGTTCACCAAACTTGTGCATAAGGCTTTTGCGCGGCTAACGTTTACCGATTTCCAACAAAATAAGCTGTTGCATACATTACTGAAGACCGCTGATTTGGAACACTTCAAGTATGCAGAGATTTCCTAGTACAGTCGTCCCTCTCTAATCGGTCCCTCTCTAATCGAGCACCCTCCCTAATCGAGCGCCATTTGGCCGAAACGGATTTTTTTGTATGGAAATTCCCTCTCTAATCGAGCGCTCCCTCTAATCGAGCACATTTTGAGGGTCAGGCCCGAAAAGTGACGAAAGGGTCCCCCTATTGTTTTTCAAAAATTTTTTCCGGCCGCCGCCAATGGCGGCGGCCGGAGAAAATTTCTGAATTTCTCACCAAAAATTCAAATTTTCAAGTAAAATTTTTTCCTAAATTTCAAATTTTTCTCAAAATTTTGCGAACATTGTTTGTGTGTTCTGACCCTGTACTGGAAAAAATACAGCCAAAATTTGATTTCACTAAAATTTGGTTTAAAAATCTAAAAATAGACTTAACTGTCTAAATTATTTATATTAAACATACAAAATACTAGCTAAAAACAGCAAAAAATTGCGAAAAAACGGATAAAATTTGATTATGATTATAAGTTCCGTAACATTGAAAAATTTCTTTAAAAAATAGCTAAAATAGACTAAATTGTCTAAATTTTGTCAATTTTTATTAGGCATACGAAATACTAGCTAAAAAAGCAAAAAAAATTAACTTAATTTAATTAAATATAGTTTAATAAAAAATTATTCAATATTACGACAAAAAACATTGCGCAATTTCGCCCCTTTTTTGGTTCACCCTCTCTAATCGAGCACATTTCGGCTGACATGGATTTTTTTGTATGGAAATTCCCTCTCTAATCCGGCCCTCTCTAATCGAACACCATCTCTAATCGAGCACATTTTGGCCAAAACGGATCGCGCTCGATTAGAGAGGGACGACTGTATTTACCTTATGTGAATGAGTCATTGAGAAACCAAATCACTTGCCACGCGTAGTAAGAAAGGAGTCAGAGAAAAAGAGAAGGAAATTCAAATGACGTAATTTATGGCTAAAACCTACTTTATAATTATTTAGAGACTGTAAATTGGATGAAACGTTTTCACGCGAATTCTCCACAGCAACTGTAAAGGCTAGTCAGCCACTGATAGAAGAAAAGTTGGATCGATATCTGGAATTCAATCGAAAATTAGGCAACATGTATACGCCATCTGTTTACGCTCAACTGATAAACTTCATTCAAAAGTGAGTGGTTGCTCCCAATTTTTAATTTCTCAACGAAAAATATTACTTCTTAGCTATATTATACACTTATGATAACAATCTTGTAGCAGTTAGGATACATGTGAATTTCGAGAAAAGGGTGCGTGAAAATTTTACTATTTGATATTCTGAGTAAATCCAGAAATAGAATAAATATCTCCAAAATAACAAAAATAGCGTCTCTTTTATTTAAAAATATTTTTTAAATTATTACTCATTTTCAGCCATCCTAAATCTGAAGAGTTGGACAGTCAGAATATATTACTTTTTTCATATGGAAGCGGCTGTATCGCATCGATGTTCTCATTACGATTCAATATATCGATACAATCGCGAAGGTCCGCATATAGTGAAATGCACAATGCCGCAAATAGGGCCTACACTAGATTGGGAGAGCGTAATAAACAAACAGCTGAGGAATTCACAGCGGCTTTAAAGACGAGAGAAGAACTTATTTCAGCAACGGGTAAACATTTTTTAAATTCTTGTTTTCAGTTATATTTTATATTGTTTAGGGGCCGTTGTTCCATCCAGCGCTGCCGATGATCTCTTCCCAGGTACTTATTACTTGACGCATATCGATGCTCTCAGCCGACGATATTACGATCAAGTTAATTCATAGCTCGTGCTCAGTTTCTATACAATTGTTATGTGGTTTTCCGCAGGAGCTTTAATAGTTTAATAAATTATTTGTTTCATAATAGCGGATAATTTTTTTCTAAGAATTACCATACTTTTTGAGATGTAACGAAAAATTTTGTCAGGCAACCGAATTGTTGTAAACGCAAACAGATTTCACCAACCACGAATGAATAAATTCACGTCTCATTTCACCGAAAGTGTCAGTTTATATAGAAGCCGTGTACAATATTGTACTTTCATAGAATATTGAGACAAATCTTTATACTTTCACAACATTTATTCGCTGTACCGGTTGAGTGTGATCATCTTTATAGAAGGGACTTGGTTGATTCGGTTTTCAAATTGTTTACCAGAAATATCCCATGTGGGTGATTTACATATGCATTTTAAATTTTATAACATTATTTAACGCAACATATTGCGATCTCTTTCCGTCAACTCAATCCGTTAATTAATCTTTGCAGTTTTCCCTAGGCTTTAGCAGTACAATAATATTCTACAAATTAGTTAATAATTCCATAGGACTGCCCCCGCGGCTTCGCCGCTTGGCGGCGCCCTTGGTCATCCACGATTTCCGGAAGCCATATCTTCCGGTAGTCGTGGAAGTCGGGCCTGAAACCGGTACCAATCGTCTTGGCTCGTCGAGAGGAAGCGATTGACGTATCATACGCCCAAATTCGAGCACCGACGGGTATACTTGCCCTTTTACGTGACACACGTGACACACGGATGTCACGTTTTCACGTATGTCAACCCCAAATTTGACATTGATAACCCCCCTAAAATCATGGGTTTTTGGGTGGTACTCGCGAGTTTGGGGTCCGGGACCCCCAAAAAGTGGTTTATTCTGCTGGGGGGAACGGGGACACCAATCAACTTAGAGGGATCCGATATTGTACTAATAAGAAAAACATAAAAGGTCGTCGCTGCAAACAGTCCCATATTTCTATATACCAATCAATATCGTCGAATAAGATAGAGAGATTATAATCGATATTTGCTAACGTTAAATGACGTCAGTCAGCCAACATTCGACGGACAGATTCATTTGAGCCATTTATCATCCAGCCTATTTTGGGATGTGTTCGGTTGTTTATTCTTTCAGGTTGTTTAGAATATGCTAACTTTGTAAAAATATATTTACAACTAATTATTATCTAATTAATTTTATTTTAAAATTTGCATGTATTATGTTAGCCAAAATCATTAAAATAAAACGTTTAAAATGTCAAGAACATCCAAAAGCTCCAAGTTAATTTCCCAGACAACTAATCCCTCAAGCCACTACAACAGTTCCCCATAAAAAATGTGGCGGAATTTACGATTTCGGTTTTCCAAAAGCTAGCCAAAATATATGGCCGCTCAATTTTTATATTATAAAGTTACCTTGGTCGACCGGAATACTGATCAATCACCAAAACATGATTGCTTTGAGGAGATTTTGAACCCTTTTATTTTTCATCCCCACTGATGCTGAATTTTAGGTCATTTTTGGTGTAGTACCATTTTCTAGCATTGGGGAGCAGGACAGTTCGTCCCTCGGACAATTCGTCCCCAGAGACAGTTCGTCCCCGGGGACAATTCGTCCCCCATAAATAAAAATGGCTTCCAGAATGTCCTAAAAATCTCTAAAATACTCTTAACCGTTGTAGAAGAGTATAGACTGACATTTGCGCATTTTTCTTCCTTTATAAAATATTTTTGCAATAAATAACATTTTATTTCAACACAAAAAAACACTGTGAATCAATCCATCATAAAGTTCCAAGCTACACCTCCCAAAAATTCAACTGGTGATCATTCAATTGTCACATTGATCGATAACTTTGAGAATTCGTTCATCGGCCATGCGATATTTAGTTCTTTTCGGTTTAGCTTGATATCCCTGAAGCCATCTCACATGAGCCTGATCGCGACCTCTCTGAATTAGTTTCAAGTGGAAAGGGCGCTGCTAAGCCGCGCCCGTCGAAATCTCTTGTGTTAGGTATCAGATAGCGGTTCTGGCACAGCTATTCACAGAATTGCACAATAGAATACAGAATACCTCACTTTCTCATCAATAAAATTCATAAAATATCTCCCATATATTTCGTATAATAATAGCCATTTTTATATATGGGGGACGAATTGTCCTGGGGACGAACTGTGCCGGGGGACGAAATGGCTGCGGGACGAACTGTCCCTGGGGACGAACTGTCCCCGGGGACGAACTGTCTCAGGGGACGAATTGTCCGAGGGACGAACTGTCGCGTACCCCTAGCATTGTGCCATTTACAATAGCGAACATGTCATTGACAACAATAATGCCAATTTCCATAGCGAAAATGCGAAAGTACCAGCAAATAGTACTACGATATATGTCTTACAGATAACTAGCGGCTTGGGACTCCCTACGGGAGTCCGATTAAAAGTTATGTATACATGTATACTTATATGTTCGAAGTTCCCTCAAAGGTCGGGCGCTCCGCGCCCGACTACAGGACAATGCAATGTTTTCCCATTTCGAAAAATTTCAATTACGAAATGGTGACAGAGAATTAGCACTGGTAAGAATGCAGTTCCAAAAATTTGGTACATTTTAGCTATATTTTACCAAAATTTTAGGTACATTTAGACCTGAAATTCGTTTTCCCCGCAAAAAGTTACCCTGAATAGGTACATTTGAAAAAATAAGCACTCCTAAGAATGGACTTTCCAAAATTCCCAGGTGACGGACACACTGACAGCTTCAACTTACTATAAGGATAAGAGGAAATACGCGTATTAGCTAATTTCTTTTAAGCTGTAACGTATACAATGTGAAACAGAACTCAAATTCGGAATCGGAGAGGTCAAAAACATATAAAGTGTACAAAACCGAAATCTCCTCGAAACAATCACTTTTAAGTAGTTGATGAATGGTTAACCAATAGGCAATCGACCAATTTACAGAAAGTCATTAACTTCCGAGCAACCTTGGATAATGGTTAAAAATGATGGTTGTCAAGCTCCTTCATTCGGAAAAGTCACGATTTATGATAAGTACAAATGAATACATACAAATTATGTGTGTGGACTCATAAAAACACTATCATTCTAACTGTCAGTTATCTCTATCACTGCGGTATTACAAATGTATATCTATTAGCGAGTAAAAGTATGTAACTATTAATGTGGCTAGCCAATCGTAATTTTAGGATGTCAAAATCCTGGATTTGTTTTATCTGTATTTCGCTCCTTTATTGTGCTCTAATATTACCTTCAAATGAAGCACGACGACGTCAAAAAGCGAAGAAAGCAGCTAAAGAAGCTAAGGCCAATCTCGAAGCACTCCCATTCGCGGCCGAAGGAAGTGACACAGAAAAATCACCAGAGAAGAAGGGACGAAACAAAATCGAAAATTATTTGAAACAAATAAGTACTCACCACGAATTGATTAAAATATTTTTCAAATCTATGCAACCAACCAAAAATAACGGAATTCGTTTGGATCTAAGCAAAGCTGACAAAAGTTTGGCTCAAAAATTGGCAGAATTTGCGCCGTCGAAAAAGCGTCAATCTCTCCTCCAGGGTCCAACCGAGCTCAGCGTTTTAGAGTCGCGCAGAATAGCCAAAAATTTAGCCTTGATGGGAGGTCATTTGACTTCGCAGGCGGCGGCGATACGGAATGATCCGAATTACAAAGCGCAGAAAAAAGCCATACGCTCAGCCAAAAAGAAATTAGGTAAAGGGACGAAAGTTGCGCAAGGATATGTGAGCAATATCAACAAATATACGAAGGACATAAAAAAATACTTCAAGAAAAATCCTGGTGAGTATTTAAAAATATGAAGCAAATTTGTTCCTTTCTTCACGTTCAGTAAAAAGATTATAGTTTTAATAATAAAAGATAAGAAGTACATGCTTATCATCCAAGAAATGCCGGTTTCTTCCTTATTTTCGGCATATCTAACTAGGATGGGACAAATGGACACCTTAATGGCACCACTTTTTATGCTTTAGTGGGGTTTATAAATTTACGTGCGGATATTTTCTGGCGCTATTTCCGCGCTAAGATTCCGAGTGATCTAAAATTAGAATATTTGCACAAAATATTTCCCAATCCTAGAAAATTTGAAAGTTACAGAAAAAGCATTGAATGATCATTCAATGATTTTAAAATTTAAATCGCTGTCAGTTATCGAATTTTTTCAGAATCCAATTTTGTTTCCGCCCAAATGTTGGTCAAAATCTGAATTACCAAGCATCGGAAAATTTTTCCGTTAATAAAGTCAATTAGCACGAAAAAGTTTTACACATTTCGATATATTCACATAGATTTCGTTAACATGTCTACTTTTAGCTGCAAAAATTTAATGGACCCACCGCTGAACTTCAACAAGAATCGCCTGAAATACATCTACCACGAATATAATTTGCTCAAAAATCCATTGTCTATAGCTTTCATGTTTCAAAATGGTTTACGGTCATTCTGTGGCAATAAATTATCGCTTGAAATTGTCAGATTTTACTCACATAATTGAATACGGATTTTTGTTCTTTACGATTTTGTGATCCAAACGTGATGTGTTTGTTTGCTACAAAGGAAACATGGAAATTTCCTTCATTCTCATTGACCACTCCAACTCCTCATAATCGATCTTCTTAGGTTCATTGTTGTATGGATAACCTCCCAGAGCAAATCCATTGAACTCACTCATTGGAATGTGGATCATGCGGAATAAGTGAGAGTAATATATAAGAATTAGCCTACACCGTTTGTTCGTGGAAGATGTGTCAAGGGTGTCCTCGCATCCTTCCATTTTCAGCAGAACATGCTCATAACTGTCGCATTGCGATCTAAAAGCTAAGTTGGTTCCTAGTGGTACATGAAGTGAATTTTCTGTATTAAACTTCAATATTTTGCTATTTTCTGCTTTTTTAAACGATTATGGGTTGAAATTTCAAAATTATACTCTGATTTTAACTTCATGAATCGACTGTCCAAGAAGTCTGTTCAAAATAAAGCGAAGATCCACGAACAAGTAAAACACCCTGATAAATTTTCCTTACTTATTACGAGACATCAGTACAGAAGAAATTGCGGACTTATCTTCCATATTTTGCCCATATTTCTACTCGTATCCACAATATTTTTGCCTATTTGTGAGACCCAACGCAATATTGACATCAACCAAAAATCGGAAAACAGCGCAAAAATCCGCGAAGGACGTCAATCTCCTCTGCGTTTCCAGCCCGAAACAGGAGAGGAGTTAAAATCCAAATTACTGGACAATTTAAATCGGTATTCTTCGTCAACATACTCAGCGAAGGGCCAACTGGACGCATTAGAACCAGCTGCGCCAGAAGAACAACACAATGAGTTTATCGGTACAAATGGTGGCGAAAATGATGACCAAAGAGAATCCGACTTGATGCGTGATTATCGCCAGGTATTTTGTAAAATATATAGTTTGATGTCATCCTAAGATGTGTACTTACATTTTTCAGACACCAGAAAAAAATTCGAAATCACAAGAACAACAGTCAATGAGTTTAAAGATTCCCAATTTGTTCAGTGGACTATTTGGCGCTCTACCAACCCCCATTCCACCTGCTTACCCTATACCTTCTCTAACGTTACCCACTCTTGCCCCTCCAGTCATATTCACACCCTTTAGCATGCCGGCGCCACTGTCGACAGTTGACACAACCACACCAGCTTCTGGCGCGTCTTTGCCTGGCGTTAAAAATTCGCCTGTAATTGTTAAAAATCTGTTCGCTGAACCCTTCACTCCTATAGGTCCAGCTTCACTTCGCCTGAGGCATTCAGAAGCGTTGCCTTTGAAAACTGTCACCCGCGCGTCTTCATTTCTAAACAATCAAAACAAAGACGTCGACTTAAACTTCATCAGGACAAATAATGAAAAACGTAAACCGGGTCCCCGACTTTCACCACTACCCATTGCTCAAAAAATTGAAAGTCGAAATGTATCTCCATCTTTGACAGCAGTACCGGTATTTTTGAACCGCTCATCTAATGGACAATCGGAAGTAGTTGCCTTGGGAAACTGGCGAAAGAAAATGTACAAATTGATGCAGGAACATAAAAGGGAACGCGAATCAGGGCCTTATGAAAATTTCACTGATGTAACACAAGAAGCATATGCTCCCTCGTCTACAGCGCAAACGCCCACGACTTCATCAAGCTCGCCCACTTCTTTGGCAAAGAGAAGGCTAGAATTATTAAATAAACTTGTTGGCAACAATGCCAACAGCAGCGTCTTGTTGGTACTCTTAAATGATAACAACGAAGATGACAAAACCGCGAATAATAATGGGGCGAAAGATTCTAGTGTTACCTTGGAAGGTAATATTTCATTTTACACAATAGCGCTACACCATATTTTCATAAAATTACCTTAAATAATAGTAAATCGTTAGAGAAGTGTTTCACCACTTTCTAAGTTGTTTTGTTTTCAAAATGTAAATGTCAAAGTTTCGATTCTAGGTCATATCTCAAATACAGTAAATTTGCCAAAGATTGGGCAACCCATTAACAATTATGAAAACATATTTAAAAAGTATTTTAAATTTTTCTGGATGACTTTTGTCAACTTTACGAAAAGAATGACTAAACTATCTAACAAAGCGGAGAAGTTTAGAACAATCAACTTAAAAGCGTTACACACAAGCGTATAACACATTTGTTGAGTAGAAATTCGCTATTTCTGTTTTTTTTTTGGTAATTTGTGAGCAATATGCACACAAGATCAATAAAATGGCCATTTTAGAATATTCAAAGACTAACCACAACGACCCGGAAATAAAGCTCTATGGGGTCGAAAGTAGTGCTAGCTCGCCCATTTCCTTACAGACCGAGGTTCCTCCAGCATCTGCTCATAACGTCGAAAGCGTTCAAAACGAATGGCAGCGTACTGCTCCGAGACAAATACACGCGGGATTTGTCACACAGAAACATATTCATGCTCCTACAGCACAGACCGATCAACAGCCATCAAGTATGTGGATATTTAATTATTTTAGGCCTTATTTAAGCAAAACTTCGTGAAGCATTATTCCTTAAAAACAAAAACAATGGAAACATTATTATACTTAACATTTTGTCTTTATATCCCTTCTAAAACGCAGAAATAAATCAGGTGGAAGCCCTCAACCAGCTCTATTAAATCCGCTGTTCGTGACATTGGCACCTCCACCTATTCCCTCGGTGATGCCCACGTATACTCGAAACCAGCCCGAGCTGTTGTCAGAATATGCTTCAAGTGTCCAGAGCTCTCGACCAACTCAAGTCCAAAGCATCCCTGGAAGTACTCTATCAAGCAGCAATAACCGCCCCGAGAATTACGTAAAGGATTTAGAAAATCTTGGAGATGATTATAGCGACACTCTGGAAGGACACGGCAAAGCAAACAAAGTACAAGGGGAACATCATGAGGACTATGATTTACAGCAGGTACAGTACCGCAACATTATAATAAGCTGTGAAACTATAAACGAGAAATTTTTTATTAGAAGCATGAAGGAATAAAATTTCCCTATTATAGTATATGTGCCAAAAGCAAATATCAATTTTTTGGAAAGTTAGGCCAATTTTAGGAAGAAACTTGTCGCTCATTGGTGAAAACATGTCCTAATTCGGTGATGAAGAATTCTTTCCTAAGTGACGATCTACAAGGCAGCGGTGGCGACGAGAATACTGAAATGTGTAATAGTCGTCGGTTAAATGCTTTAATTAAAGAAGTAAGTAATTGAAGAATTCAATTCAGCCGTGAATAACTGAACAACACTGAACTTTTTTTGCAAGAATACCCTAAAAATAATGTAATTATACGAAATGTCGTTCAAAATTACCAAACGTTAATATGTGATTGTTCTAGCAATTTCATAAACTAACCTATAGAGTCCCTAGCGCAAGCTTTGCATCCAAGTTTTCGATTTTTCCTTCGATTACTTGTTATGATAAATACAAGAGCGATCTATCTCTCTTCCGAAGAGTAATTCGCATTTACCATAACAAACAATCGCTGCGAAACAAACTGAATAAGATTTAGATGCAAAGTTCGCATTAGGGATTTTAGTCGATTTTATGTTTCCCCAATTTAATTTTGGACATAAAATAATCGTCTTTCTTCATCAAATTACATCATTTATAATCTTTTAGACAATAATCGCTGGCGATGCGGAGGCTTCGAAAAGAGCCATACAAGCTCGTACTGAAGCTGAATACGGTGGATTCTACAACGTTTGTTAGGAATACAAAATTATTTTGAACGCATTTTTGTTTTTAAAGGTTATATGTGGAACGGGCTTCTACAGCTATATTGCTCATACGGATGAATTCTGCTTAGCGACCGCTTTTGATGTCAACTGTTATGTGTTTTCGCCCGTTTGTAATCTCCGACTGGGATTTGGTTCGGGGATTGCCCGTCGTCATATGGAGATTCGACAGAGACGAACACGTCTCAGGGATCGCGCGGTATAATTTTCGTTCCTTTCAATTTGAAATAATACAAATGGATTATAGAGTACCACACATAAGCAACTTTACTACTCGGCTAAAGGTCTGAAAGCATATGTGAACCGAAATTGAAAAATAAAAATATTGCCAAGTTATATTTGTTGCGTTAATGAAAAACCATAAATAATTCATGAAACATCTAATCACAAATATACAACGATAAAAACAATAGCGAACTATAATTTTACCCGACAATAAGTCTTTTGAGAACAGGATTTAAGGCTCTCAGCCGAGAAACTAGATCTAAATTTGTGGCTATCTTAGCTCTGTTTGCTGTATTATTAACAGGCCCATCGTCGTCCATTATTGTCAAACCAGGTGGCACATTAGCAAAACCAACTCCATTATCGAAGCCACCCAACACCCCTGGTAGATTGTTGCCGCCCAATCCAAGATTGTTCAGCAAATTCGCGTTAGGACCATTCAGCGCTCGAAGAGCACAAAAGCCGCATGTATTAGCACAATGGCGCGACATACATGCGATGTACAGAGTTGCGGTGCAATATGTCCGATAACTGAAATTTATTATTTATAAAAATAGTTTAGTTGCTAAAATACTACTGTTTCATTTGGCGTTTGATAATTAGACCTGATGAGTGTAATTTTTTAGGTCACGATTTTCATACAATTTTGTCTATACTCTTTTATGGAATGAAAGTTCATGGTTTGATGTTCATAAATTTGACAGTGTGCTCATTGTGTATAGCGTCATGTCTGCGAATTAAAAAATTAGATATTTTTATTTCCTGGAACCGGAAAAGGCTGCATTATTTTTAAGTTTGGACTAAGAATTTTTCAATTAATATAAATACAATGTAAGGTATTAGTGTAGGTCAAGCCTCTCAGTTTCCTTAAAAATAACTCAAATAACATACAATAAGCAATTTATAGCTCTATCGCGGCATATACCATTAAGTAGATTTCCGAGATTATTGTTGTTGGCACCAGTATTGGGTATAGGGTCTGGAGTGCAGCACGCATCATTGGGACTTGTACCAAAGCATTGGCAATTAGGACAAGTCCTTGGGCAAAGACCGCCCAAACATGCTAAATATCATATGGCATTAGGAAACGATTTTTATAAAACTGAAAAACATATTAAGCTATCAACAACAGTAGATATTTTCAGGACTGGCTATCTAAAGCAATTTTAACGCTATTGCTTAAAAATGTAAACGCTAAATTATCCACTCACGTCCAAAATAATTTGTGCCTGCAGGGCATGTCCGAGCAGCCGCTTGTGCCTCTACCGTTATACGTTGCTTCACAATACAAATCAATTCCATAGCTATACAGAAATAGACAAGCAAAGCGCATTTTGGCCGAAATATTTTTAACCATATCCTCAACCTCCGGATAATCCGCGGGCGTGTAAACCGCTTAGCGAACAAAATGGCCATAGAAAGGCCTTCCACATAAGGTCCTTTGGTATCGGAACAACACTATCAAATTAAAACTTTGGAAATATTTTCTTAGGCCACAAATGAATAAAATATTAACGAAAGAATGTTCAAAGCGGTCTCGTTTGGATGTAGAAAGTTTACCGAAAAACAGGTGCTAGACGAAAAATAGTTTGAATTATGTACTGACATTTTTACAAAAAATGTATGGTTTAATTAATCTGCGAGCAGTTATTGTTTACATTTAGCATCGAGGTAAAAAACCGAAAATAGAATTGGTGGTTTCGAATTTATTCTTTGTTTCATATTGCAATTATTCCCATTATTGAGAGTGATTCACATGGAAAACAAACAAAATATAAAGATAATCGATGCTGTGCTGGAATAAACGAACGAAAAATAAAATCTCGATTGTTGACTGAAACAAAATAAACTCGAAAGTAGGTTTATGAAATTATGAATGAATAGATATGTAAAAGATACGTGATAAAAATTGCAAAAATAATCGGGTTACATAGAAATATAAAATGTACAGACCGAAAAGTTTTTATCACAAATTTCAGGATGTAAAAATGGGATATTTCTTTATTATTGTATTTTTCTATAGATATGACTACAATTCTTGATATCCTGAAGAAAAACCATGTGAATGTTATCTGTTTACCTAACGTTTTAATTAAGCTTATGATTGTTTGTATTTAAAGATCGAACATGAACTTGTTATAATCAGATTCTAATGTTTATCTTATAAGAGTTTTAACATATTCAAGACTGTATATTTTCTCCTTTCGTTTTTCTCTCTATTTCTCCTTTACGTGAGACATATGAGGCTGCCTATTAAGGCAATGATATCATGCTACATAGCTCATAATTATTTGATAATTATGAGCTCCTCTATGGGTAAATTTCTACGAACTATTCCTCCGTCTCTCTTTTTGTCACATGAACAGCTCAAAAACGACAGTTGATGTAGGAGTATGCTTTCTTGAGCAAACAGTATACTAAACTATCGAATTATAGGTTTCATATGCTTCAATCATTCAAATGAGTGTGAAATCATGCATAAAATTATCTTTCAAACTTGGGTGTTTGATAACATTTAACGAGCTTTGGAATGTAGTAATAACTTTTTAGACGTATGGTAATTGTTTTTATGAAGACGTAAGCTCTGAGTTACATCTTCATATCCTGAATTTTACAAATCCTATCCACCGTATTTTCATTATTTCTCATTTATATCCGGCACGGTGTACTCACACCCACGTCTACTCATTCAGAAGATTAGCATTTTCAACACAATATTTTACTAGCACTAACTTATAAGTATTCTTTCCAAAACTTCATTATGACCAATCTGTCGGTTGTTCTTCCGTCGACTTGAGGCCAAATGGCAGCTTAAGTAGTTTCTCAGGAATTTTTTCCTAAAAGAATGCGTGTTTGCTACGTAGAAAATAAATGACATTGTTCTTTAGGGATGTTGAAATGTCAGTTCCCGATGGAATTGTAAGACGTAGAAGATTTGGATTCTTGAAATTGATATTATCGTAATATTAAATATTCACACTTCTTCATAGAATCAGAGAGAGAGAGAGTAAGTTGTGGAAAAAATATTACAGCATTCAGGTTTTAAACTTATTTTACTTATTTACTTTTTTCACCCTCTGTTCAATTATACGAATCACCCAAACGCGAATTCGAGACACGGCATATGTTATCATTGTTTATGCTGAAATATATCCTACTATATTTTTCGTCTTTGAATGTCATGAGCTGCAATTGCCATGCCCTTTCAGAGCCAAACTCTGAGCTCAGTGAAGGTGGGAGAGAAATGCCGTTCCCCATTTCCTCCTCCCATTTCATTCATTTATTTCGCTTCTGCAATAAAATGAATGGCCATTTCATGCCTGGTGGCAGCAGTAGTCTCGTTTTGCTCGTATATTGAGAAATTATCGCCTGTTGGCCACAACCCGCTCATTTTTTGCCTTAAAGGATCGTGAGGGACGCCAGACCGTGCATGTGAGCCACCCCACATAATGTCCCTAATTGTTTTGCGGAAGGTTGTAGTTGGCAGTACGACGGCGCCAGAATTTTTTAAAATTTGAGAGCTTCGACGAAAATTAGGAAACTGAAAAGTTGTTAAAATCTATGTAAATTGCGTTTTAATATATTCATTTAAAGAATATTCTTCTGATTACTTATTCTAGTCCACTACTATATCTTTAGTTTTGAATATATGCCTGCATTTTATTTTCATGGTATTATCTTCACAAGTCACTATAAAATATGCTTTTGATTATGTACGCTTCTTCATAAAATACGCCTATCCAAAAAGTTTCTTTTGGGTCAAACTTTGTCTTATTTCAGAAAAAAAGAATGAGCTTTAGTTCAGCTCGAATGTAGTCTTCATAGAAAAACAGTAAATTTGAAAACTCGTAAAGTTATATAGAAAGAACTGAAATAGGGTGTGAGTTTCACTTATACTTATTACTTGTTTACATTTTGAGAAGTGTTACTCATTTAACAATAAGCATTCCCACTTTCACTAACAAGAAACAATCCCACTTTCTCATATGTGGTCCGTTATCGACCGAAAGCGCTAACAGAGCCATACTTTTGTTCACCATGGTCTTTGGCACCCGAGCCATGCTCCGTGCCTCCGTGTATTCAATGAGGCTCATTTTGTATGAACACTCCCATGAATATGTCCCAGAAATGGACGAGAGGTGGTTTTGTTTTGTCCTTTAGATGGCAGCTATTATGCGGATGAGTAGACGCGAGCCCAATTTGGGGCTTTTTGGATGTAATTGGGAAGTGCCTGTTGAGCGGGCAAGAAGATGAGGATGTCATATTTGTATGTTGAGTGAGGAACTGCCGGTAACAGAGTCTAATTTGTCATTTGTATTTTGTCGTAAATACGAGACTCAGGCCGGTGTTTCGATGAATATTCAGCCTAATTAGGTTTAATATCTGGAAGTCTAACTTCAAGTTTTGTTTTACTTCATTCATGTTTAGAAAACATCCATTTTTGGTCAAATTCCTAAAAATGTGAAGGGCCACTGTTTTCGAAAGTTTCAAACCGGTTCTAGTCGCAGATTTTCGTTTATTAGAACATCATATTTTGGCTATAGGGGTTACCGCCCAGCTGGGGGGAATGGCAGTTGGGGGGCCATCCAGTTGGGGGGAATCGATGTCCCCCAAGTGTCCTTTTTTAGGGCATTTTTAGGGCAAAAAATCCATTTTAGGGTAAAAAACGTTTTAAAAAAAGGACACTTGGGGGGTAAACCCAGTTGGGAGGACATCCATTTGGGGGGACATCCACTTGGGGGGAAATCGATTCCCCCCCAACTGGATGTCCCCCCTCCCAACTATACCCCCCACTGGGGTGATGTCGGCTATAGGTGCATCTAAGGTGTCGCAACGCCATTGGGGTCTTCCCGTGGGCGCGCTATAAAAGCCCTTGAAAAATTTTCTTTTTGTGTTCAAGAGACCAACATATGTGCCTTCGTTTACCTCATTTGTCCATTAATTTAATAATTATAAATAACACTATATTTTCTATAGATGTTTTCGTTAACACATAGAGAGGGACTATAATTTCTGAGCATAATTTTCAAACGGTTTTTACTTTTGTATAACAAAGTATTATTTTTTAAAGTAATTATTCTATGGATACTTTTGAAACGTTATTCATTCAAATAAGGTTCATTGTGATTTGTTTGTTAAACTATGCTCCCAAAACAATGTTACATCCATGTCGAAAATGAAAACATTATTTTAGAACTGATACACTTTTAATGCATCCCTTGTCGTCTTCAATCATCAGGAATTCCGGTCGTCGCACGTGCCTTTTCATATTCATTCTAGCTATACTGATTGAAATTACTTGCGCATTTTACATAATCGACCTGGGTGAAAACAGCGAAGTGCCAGGACGGAGTTTCAATAGCCGACAGCAAGTATTTTTGAGAGGGCGAAGAAGTGCAATTGACCCAGTCGACAATCAACCTGGTGCCTATTTGGTAGAATGGGTTGATGACGAGGTAACATACTGGAGAGCTTACTGACACGCCATTTTCATAGAAAAATATGTTATAGTAATAAATAGCATTATGAACGATTCCACTAATGATTATCTTAGTTTTCTGAATACAACTTCAGATAATCATTAAATATGTTTTTGTTTCATTTTTTATAACAGTACATTTTTATACGATAGTTATCGTAATGCTGTATCTGTTCTTCACGATACATATATGAATCATTAATGTGTTTATTAAAAATGGTTATATGCCATTTATGTGTCGTAAAAATAACAGCGGACTTATTCCGCGGAATACCCACGGAAAATAATTAAATTCCTCGAATGTTTCCACTTAATGTGACCCAATTCCTATTACCTTTTAATAAATGGTGCACTTTAGCCTGCACTCGATGATCAGCAGCTGCTTTCTCAAAATTGGCAACAAATAAGGGCCATTCCTCGCATAGAAGACCAAAGAATTTCGCAACCTGAAAATCAAATGTACCTGATCGAAGTGCCTGACGAAAATTTTCAAAATCAGAAAAGGGCTTCCCAGCAATTATTGGACTCATATGATCAAAATTTGGTCAGCGATGAGGATTTGCTGAGGGAGGCGCTCATGCAGGAAGCCGAGCGACAAATAATCGAGTCGAAAATGCGCCAGTTAGATGAACATCAGAAGCAGCAAGATGAACTCGACTATCGCGCACGTGTAAAACAGCTAAGGTATGTCATCTTCGTCAAAAAATTTGCTCGAATTTTTGGATTTATAATAAAGTCTGTTGTTTATGAATTGTTTTAGGCACTCTCTGAGGAGGAAAAGATCCCAACCATATGACGTGGCTGCGGAAAATGGTCAATTGATTGAGCCCGACGACATACAAGGGTATGTTATTGAGGACCCGAAAATTTAGGAGCAAAACCCAAAACACAGGGTGCTAGTTTGTATTTTTTTAATCTTCTTAATTGCTTTTTCCCCTAAGTTAATCTTGTTGGTGGTAATAAAATAATTTACTGGATGCAAAGCATCGACAAATCAAAACTTGGTAAACATTAAGAATCGAAGATAGGTAATGGTCGGTTTTGGGTTAGTTCTCGAACATTTGGGTTTAAATTCCCAAATTCACTACATATTTTCTCCATATATTTCATTATTATCAAAATTATTTATCTCAAGAAATGTACCCTAAAATTATTAGTCATAGTTGTAAGGGTAAAATATTTATTTCTCGGGTATTGGTTACTAATTCCACCAAACCATCATTATTAGATTTCCGCCAATCTCCCTAATTGTCATGTCTAAATACCAAGAAATCACAGAAGGGGAAAACACTAGACAAAATTGAGTTGCAATGTAATCTCTAATTTCCTAAAGCTGATTTCATTAAATCTATCCAAATATTGAAGAAAACAAACTGCAAATAACCGTTTTAAATGCTCGCATGGTATAGTAGGATATTTTATCAGCTTGTTGTTAATTTCCATTTGACATATATTCTATATATGGTAGGAAACATAATTTTGCGTGAACTTAAATATAATATGTCACAAAGTTATTAATCAATAACTGCTTTAGATTCGAGCGACCATTATCTCTACCTGAAGACAAAATATTTCTCAGGGATTCAAATAGCAGGGACATTCCGGCAGAGGAAGCACCAATTCTCTACATTCAGCCGGAAGATGAGCGGAGTGCTTACAGAGATGATATTGACGAAATGCCAATTTTCGCCGTACTCTCTTAAGCCAAATCATCAATAGTGGAGAATAATTTCAAATACTTAAAAATTTCTATTAAACATATATTTTCGAATCTCATTTCGCGTGAGAGTTTTCCTATTCTGTCACTGTCATATCAGAGTTTTTGTTGATGTCCCAGATATTTATTTCCCACAGTATATTGTTCTATTTATTTTACTTAAATTTTTATTATGCACAGACGCCTGCCTAAATTATTTCTAAAAAATAACCCATTTTATAAGGAGTAAAACAAAGTTAAAACTGACAGTTGAAACCTTAATGTTCAAAGGTTTGTTACTCACTTAATATTTAGGAAATATTTTTGTACAAAAAATATTTCCCTTAGCAGAGGTGTGCGTCTGTATACAATTGTTTACATGTTTGTTGTATTTAGTTTAATAAAATTGTAAAATGGAACACTCTGAAAATTAAACAAAACCCTCAAATGCACTGCACTTGGATGATCGGGTAAGACAAGCTCAATGCTTTAACAGATAATGCACAAAGTTATATAAACTAGCCTCAAATGTATTGCAACATCTATCCTAAAAATTAGGAAACGTGATGTCTGAAAAAATATACGAGATTTTGACCGGTCAAAAGTAAAAGTAACTACATTTACAATTATTTCACGGTCTTGAAATTTTTTAAGGCGTTATACCTCATTCTAAAGAGGAAAACAAGAGTATAATTTAGTGTATGTAACAAGATAATAACTTTTTAAACAAATTTCATTACGGGGAAATAATTGTAAGTGTTGCAAAATGTATCTGTCTGCAAAGTATATTTTCCCATTTCAGCCGTTGTGAGACGTCAAATTTTAGCAAATGTCATGCAAAAATAAACCCCCGGGAATTATACGTGTATTTATACTGCACCGCAGGATGCATGCATTTTATTTTCTATGTCTTTTTAAAGATGGTAGAATATTTTATATTTCTTCGACTTGAGATTAACTCATGAAGTCACAACATGAAAGAAAAACCTCAATTCAAAGACGTGCACGGAATTTAAGGAACATCAGAAAATTTTATACCGTGAACAAATCAGTCTCTCATCATCTCTTTTTCTCGTTTCTTATTTCAGTGGCTTCTTAGCCTACGGAATTTTCGAAATGCCTATTTTATACGACTTGACAATTGTTGAATTTCACTGAAACCATTTCTGTTTCACATTGGTTTCGAATAACGATTTGATTGAATTTTTTTAAACTAATGATTGTGAAAATAATGCTTTGTAGCAGGCTCAATTATTTTGTTTTAAAATGTGAGTTTCCAGTTCAAAAAATTAAAAAAGAGATGTCTACTTTCTAAATCCAAAGGAGTAGAACAATATTTAAATTTGATTCATATTCAGACCCTATAATTTGGTTTCCTTGTAAAACTGAATTTCTTCCATCGATTTATGGGATTTTTAAACAAATCGGTTTTGAATCAAGTTTGATCACTCACAAATGAGAATATTAAGTAAGTTATTAACGCCTTGCTCCACTGTTTTGCGTTCGGGGTAATCCCAGGTGGGGAATGTGCAACATTAGTACACCTTCCTGACTGAGAAGAGAGGGGGCCTCGAGATCTCGCATATTGCTCTAAGGGCATTATAGTAAATGGCTTAAGGGCGACTTATAGTTTAGTCTCGAGATATCTAGACCTGCCCTCGGTAGGGACTCGGGGATGGATCCATCTTGCACATTGTATTGCGTTCATGTTTTGAATCGTGCGTAAAACTTTGTTCAATTCAGAAAGGCCAAAAAGAGAGGCTTCCTCGTTTTAGCGGTGGTGACAAAGGGGGATTCTTTGTTTAAAAATATTAAGTACCATCGCACACGCGAGCTTGTTCTATTTCTGAAGTGGTGCCAAAACTTTAAAATTGGCCATTGTATATTGCGGAAAGGTTTTGAGCAATTTCTGTTGTTGTGGTCTGATTATTTGAAACAATTATCGAAAATTATATTTTTATATAATACACCCTCGAATAACATCCAGGAATACTAAGCGGGTTATTGCGAATTATTAACAGAAGTCGACAAAGTTGTTGAAAATTTAGCAAACCTAATGTATCAAAATATTAAGTTCTTGATTAATTTTCATTGTCATTTACCGTAATCCCTGTAATTACTCCCCTTCCTATAATTACTCCCCCTTGTATGGATTTTCACTCACTGGTTCGACCCCGCTCGGAGACCTTGCCACTTTAACCAAAACTGAGTGCATATTCGTGTAGATCTCATCGAGTTACGTATGTTTAGCTGGTTTAAAAAATATCTCGCCTTCAAAAAATAGGAGAAAAATGACTTTGAAATTTGGAGTCGCTTCGAAATTTGGTGTTTGAAAAATTACTCCCCCGGGGGAGTAATTACAGGGAATACGGTATATCAAAAACGAGATTGGACACGAACGACGTTACTGCAACAAATTGGGCCAGGTAGTGTGAGCTAATTTATCAAACGCTTTCTATGTTTACACATAATAACTGAAGAACAACTGTTGTTCGGTTATATTCCGTACCAAAGTTCATTCAGACAATTAGGCTTTTCGTTTTATGCTTGATAAAAGGACAACAAGTTTATTGACACATCCAAGATGGATGTCTTTTCTCTCCTTGAGCCAAAAAATCATTTCCTAAGGGAAATAATTATAGAAAGCGTTCCATGCCGTCATTATTCAATTGCCCTTTCCCATTTCAGTAGCCCATTGACCCATCCACAAATCTAGGCGGAAGCTATCTTTACACAAGTCTGAGCATAAGCCTTGTCTCGTTCAATGCCAGTTTGGTCTAAAACACAATTTGCGACCAAAAATATCTGGACAGATTCCTCATCAGAAAATTTGCTTATTTCCGCAAGAATGAACACAAGTATTCCGGCACCTAACGCATTCGTCATTTTATTCTATGATTTTATGTGATTTATGCATTCAGGAATGCTAACAAAAATTTTGCGCACATTCCAGTTACAATCAAACATTTTATGGCTAATTTAATTTATTTAGTGACTCATGCTGAGAATAGGAATATTTTGAGTGATATTCCAAAGAAAATTCCGATAATAACCTTCTTATTTTATGACTTGAAAATCTTGAAAATAGGTAAATGACTACTTTATCTAGGTAAACAACATATATCCTACGTCTTATGCGAGGATACTTTAGCGAAACCCCTCAAGGACTTCCTCTTTCGTTTATGAAATTTTTATGTGGGAAAATTTTACTTAGGGCGCCATTATTCCAAAACGTAAGAAAAAAAGCCTATTGTGTTTTTCCAATTCTCATAATGTTGGCCAAAGACACTCTCAATGCCCAAAATTTTTTACCCACGATACAATCTGAATTCTGGATGTTACTCGACTTTAATGCAATTTCTTTTGATTATAGGACAATTTTACTCATTCTTCAATTATTTTTTTGCAATTTTCGATTAGCGAAATTGCAGAATGTTGTAAATGCTAGGCAATAAATGGATAATTTGGGAGAAAAATTTGTGGCTTGTGAAGGCCAAATAATTGGAATGGCATTTTTTGTGCCATTTAGCCTTACATTCTATTGAAAGTTTGGATTTCACGGAATTGGAAATTCCTGGAAAATTTAGACACATTGAACTTGTGTCACTTAATCCCGTAAGTTTGTTAGCCTACAAGTCTGCAGTGCTTTTTAGAGTTTCTATGGAATTTCTCACGACATTGTAAAGCGTTAGCTAACAACTCTTATCATCCATTTGAATCTAATCGAACTATAAACATGAAATTTATAATGTAACCCCAAATTAATTTTCCTGAATTTTCAAACCGCAACATGTGCTCAACTATGCTGGAATCCTGAGATTACTATAATTTACTTTCATTATGCCGAAATGATTCAATACACTTTAAAATCACTTTTCATTGTAACTGTCCAATTTCTGCGCGAGAAATTTGCGAAAAAAATTATTCTTCATTTTTTATTTACCATATTTGTATAAGTGCAGTCAAGTTGATAAGTGCGTGGAAAATTAACGAAATTTTATGATTTTATCCACAAATATTCTTTGTTTGAATTTGGTTGAGGTTTGGAGGAATATTAAATCGTAAAGCGTGCCGTTATTCGGAGCTCTTTGATTGTACTTCCTGTGGGGAATTTGGTCGGGTTTGTCTTTGTTTGATTAATAATTGCGATATTTCTTTCCCCAGCTGTGTTTCCTTAAATAGCTGGGTGGTCTCATTTATTAAGAAAAAGCTCACAAACTCCTTTTCGGCCATTGATGCTAAATTTGTATCAAAATTAATTTAGCGTGTAAATTTACCCAAGGCTAACGAACATCCAGACCAGCCTAGGGCTTTCCTGGTTGAGCGTCAGCTGCGCTCTGTGACGCAAAGTGTGGCCTGCCAGTTGTATTTACACGTGGCCGAACCCGTGCAATGGCCAACAGAAGCTGCACTCTCGAAAGTATAAAAACGAAGTTGCCCATTTGTCAGAAATATCCCATTCCAGTGACTAATAAAGCTGTTTTTCTTCTTTGAACCTTATGTTTATCCTTAATTTAATCCCTGCAGATCTGTACAATCAACCATCTATAAGGAGAGGCCCAAAGGTTAGCTAAAAACCGGCAGCCATACATTTTATCGCTGCATACTTTCATTCGAATTTTGTCACTGTGCATTAGACCACCAATACGTATGTTGTGAACTCCACAATGAAATTTTAGGCCGTACAATACTTTAACACAGTCCATGGGGTACTCTCAGAGCTCTATTTTCCGATTTTCGACCGTTTTCGTTGAGATGTTTTTCTGTATTGTTTCTATCGGTTTGCTAGCGTGTGGTGGGATAAATGCAGCGCCTGGAAGTGGAGTTCGGGAAGTGGACAAAACAGGTTTGGTTGTTTATAATATAACATTACACATTTTTGGAAAAAATAATGATCAACTTGTAAAACACCCGGGATGTTTTGACGATTAGCAAAAGTTAAAAATCGATAATAAAAATGCGTTTCATCAGCAAGTTCAAACGCAGAAACGTTTAGGTGTACTTGGTGGTTAACAAAGTGTTTTATATATTCAAAATCATAAAATATGAGTAAGAAATTAATCGTTAATTTATGTTTAACATTATGTTGATATATTGTAGAATAATATTTTAAATTGCATAAAATGTACACAGAAATTTGCTGGAAATTTTATGCGAAATTTAATGATTTTGAAATCATTACCTCACCTATGATATATACCTTTTATAGCAATTAATTCTGAACTTTTCAGAAGTAGACACCAAGAAGCCTGAATCACCAGACACTCAATTTCTTGTTCAAAGTGGAGTCGAAGCGGCCGCTTTCAGAAAGAGGGCCGATGAATTGGCCTCTATGCTTGATCAATATTACGGTTCCCTTCAGAATGAACAGTCTCCACTAACCGAGGAGCACAAGCGGGCTGGTAGTGTGCCATCAAGAAATCCCTATTCCTGGATGGCGGTAGAAGAGGTAATTGAGTTTGTCCAAAGATAATTTCTTTAATGTACGTATTATTGTGCACAAATCAGAGTTTGTTGGTAGTTATGTTATATCTCTCTTAGATTCACATATAACGGATTCCTAGACAGTAATTTGTGTCAAAATAAAATGTCATACACCAAAATGTTTCTCATATAAAATCTTATGTTTAAAGTATATCCATACGTATTACTTTCAGAAGAGATCCCGGAATCCGTATTCCTGGCTCGCGAAAAATGACGACGAGGTAATTTAGAGCATAATTTAAATAAATATAATTATATACAAAATATGTTTAAATTCACGTCAAATGATTATCTTTTTCTTATTATTTTTGTCTATTCTACAATTTACACGTTGTCTCATTTACTCAAGCCATATGGATAATGGCGAAATTTTGAACGGGACAATTTTTCAATAACTGATAACGTGGATTTAAATTGAATCCTTTTTGGCGTAACTAAGTACATTCTTGCAATAAAATACATCAAAATTATTACTTTCAGAAGAGATCACGGAATCCATATTCTTGGCTCGCCACAAATGATGGCTCAATCGACCGAACGAAAACTTGGGGTGATGCACCTCCGCCACCAAAAAGACTGGCTAGGGTGGGACCAATGAGTTGGGCCGAAGGGTTAAAACGAGGTGCTAAGAATCCTTACTCCTGGATGAATTATGCCTAATCGCCAAAGATTAATCAAGTTTCCACGACTAACATTCCATTCTTTACAGCAAACTTCATTATTTTAATGAGAAAATAAATATTTACTGTAACGGAAATACAATACAAATATTACAACACAAAGACCTTCACGTTGTCAGTTAAGCCCAATTTTGATGGTGTGGCTGAGAATTTGCCAAGACCTTCCTTATTCTGGATCTGTCACATTCGGCGAAAAGACTTTTACATCGCTGATTATGCCCATTATGGATTAGAGGATATTGCGACTGGTTGACTCCATTATTAGAATGTCCATTCTGAACGCTCTGATTGTATTGAAGGATCTGTTTCGCAGCTGCAAGAGCAGCTCCGCCATAGCTATTTACGCCATTGATTATTGCTCCATTGGGTGTGTTTGTTGATGCCTAAACTTTTTGACAACTGTATGTTGAGTTTTTAATTTTTGAGACAAATGATTAATTTTCGGAAAATTAAGGTATGTATAAAAGCAATTTCCATAGCATTGTCACCATTTAACGTCAAATTTTACTTTGAAATTTGGGCGCTAAGGTAATTTAAAAGGTATTTTCAGAAAAATGAAACCAACCTTTCTACTTGTTCCATTCGAATGAATTGTTTGGAAAGCCGACGCCAATGAAACTTTCTTCGAATTTGCATTAGGCATATTGCTGGTAAACTCGTTATCTGTTAATGCGAATGTGGCACTAATTTCACTATAGCTTTTGATTTGTGGCGGACCGTAACCTCGCCTTCTTTGCCCATTTTCATCATAATTTGCTGCGTCGTCAATGCAGCAACAACAGAAAAATAGGCACCAAATAAATCTTAGCCAGCTGTACCGCATGGACCGGAGTTGAGCTCGATAGCTATAAAATGTGAATCAGGGGATTAGGTGATAGCAGAATAATGATTAAAAAAAAGAACATACCGACTAGAATATTTTGCATAGAAAATGAAAGACGATGAGCTGTTCAGCACAATCAACACGTTGTTTACATCGTTGAGTAGGAATCCGATTGGATTCTTGAATAGATCGGGATTGAAGATTTCTAATAGGTTGAGGCAGAAACTGAGCACATAGCAAAATATGAACACTGAAAAGGAACAACGGTTTAACATTGAGGTTGTTTTCTGAGATCATAGATGTTAAGCTATAAACTTTCTCTTTTTGATCAAAGAGAAATTATCATGTGGAGGGAGCTTGATAAGCTCTCTAAACAGGAATTCACTGGTTTTATAAAAAAAATAACGACCTGACCACTCTCATGTTGAAGGAAATAATATTTAACATGGGGTTAGGAACATGTTCAAACATTTTTATTTAGTACACTATCATTTGTTTTGGTTAATCAAAAGACGAACCGATTACAACAAACAACATCATTTTAGCGGTGACATGTTCTCTCCTTTCCGACGCCACGAGCACTCTTCGTGTTTCGTCAGCTTCAAGAATTGCCTTAGCTACTTGCAAGTTGAGCAATCCGAGCACCAATAAAGGTAGAATGAATTGAGTTAACAACAAGGCAATATTTTGATAGAGTAGCATATAATAATGATTGTCCCGTAAAAGTCCCACAATTCTCGCTTCGTCCGGAACTCCGGGTTCATCATTTATTGTATATTCCCAGAATCGCACAAAGTTGTACCCAATAGAAAACAGTACAATCGTCAAAATAGTAAGTAGTGCCCTGGTTCTAAAACCACTAAAATTTAAGATAGACAAAAGTTTTAGTACTTACGTTGTACAATAGACCCGTACTGCGAAAGGGTGGCAAACGGCCAAGTACCTGAATGTGTTTGTTTAGAAATTTCGTCATTTTATCTCAAATTTATTTAAACGTGTTAAAAGTTTATGCGATTTATTGAAAAATAAGAAACCTGTCAATAGTTATGCTGACGAGCATCCAAACGGACATGGTTTGAGCCATTAGTGTTATTGGATAGGCGTACACGAGGATACGGCTTGTGATTCGATATGGCAAATCTAAATTGCAGTCCTAATTTATGTCTGAATATAAATTTTTCCATCTTTTAACTGGTATTATAGAACTGTCGAAATGAATAAGAATTCTGTTCAGACTTGTGAAAATACCTGGCAGAATTTTCTGTAGCTGATTGAGTGAAAATACAGGCATTGCAAGGAGGCAAAGGCACAAATCAGACGCACTTAGCCCAGCCAAAAGCACATTAATCGATCGCCGCCGGAAAGCGGGTCGCGTAAAAATGACCAAAGAAAACGTATTCATGACGATACCGGCCATGCACATGAACACCATAACCAGCGTGAAGAACAGAGATAGGCTTGACAAGAACTCTGAAAGAAAGCATACAGTTCCGATAAACGCAAGCGTACCTTCGGCGTTTTAATCCGAAGTTCATGGTTTTAGTTTTGCATAACGAAGCTTATTTCAAATAAAAAAGAACTAGCACCGATGATAGTGACTAAGTTTTACATGATATGAATGCCTGAAATAAAAGCATTAAAAATTTTCAGTTTTTTAATTCCCTTAAATTTTCGTAGAATTTCCCTTAAATTTTCGTATCGTTTCAATTCTCGATGCATATTTCCTACCCTAGATTTTCTTCATAAATAATAAAGTGTTTTCTGAATATGCATAATTAATATTTCTTTTTATCTGAATGTTTCATTTTGAATTTAATGCAATCGAACAGTTTTACGAACGCACTTTAAAGTAGTGAGCAACAGCAAAGTGTTTTGAGTATGTAATTTTTCTTGTTTTCAATTAACGAAATCCGAAAACAAGAACATATTCTGGTATTTTTTGTTCCATTTGGACATAATACGTCAAAATTGTTCTATTTTGTATTCCCAAGACATCAATTATTGCATAGCAAATATGATTTGCTTCATGTGTTTTACTATAAAATTAACTTTATGAAATTATAGAAGACTAATAAACTTCAATACAGAGCTGCTGCATACCTTTTCTTAGAATAACATTATTCAATTTAGTTATTAAATCATAGAACACTCGTCTCGTTTTCGGAAAACTTTCGCCTTGTAATTGGCAATTTTTAGTGTACTCAATCACATGAGACACCAGAAATTTATTTTACAAAATGCAGTACTACCCCTGATTATTATTTCTAATGATCTTTTCTTCTTGAAAAATAAGGGTATTTCTAAACACCTTCTAAAGAAGGACCTTTCTTTTTTTTTATAAAAGCAACACAATTCTACTGTTATACACATGTTGAAATTGTCAAAAAATGCACAATAAAAGTTAAAAAATCGTATAAAAAATTTTCAAAACTTTGGTATTATGAAAATTGATTTAAGAATAAAAGTATGATGTCACGTGAACTAAATTTATAGCAGCACATGTCATATAAATAGCTTACCCTCATCTTGCTCCAACCAGGAAGGAATGAGCGCTTCACTATTGTCTTGAGATGACGCCAGCGAGCTTTGAATAGTCGTCGAAGGAGCGGTCTCTATTTCGGAGTAATTGGATTGTATGAATGAGGACGAAGGGTAATGGGGCACAGTTTGAGCAAGGACGAGCCCAAGTATGTGATGGGACGAGTTATTAACCGTTGTGTTCATCGGTGTCAGATTAAATCATCCGGTATAGTTTTGAGGGTTCTGAGGCGTGTGGAATATTTCAAAGCTCATAGCGAATACGAGCTAAATGCGCACTCAATTAGTTCGGGAGTAAGTAGTATAGACCAAGTTTAGTATTTTCAATTGGCGAGGTCGATCCCGAAAAACGGTTACTGAATGTCTTGATGGTAAATTCAAACAGTAAAATTGCGAACTAGTTTGGCCATTATTCTGTGCACAATAGACTCAAAATGTATTATGTGAAACATCAAAAGAATCGTTTTCAGTAATAACAACACATCAAACTAATTTTAAAACAGTAGAGAAAGATTGGAATTGTAAATATAAACACATTGAATATACACGTGTTTTTTAGGCAAGTAAGGCAGAACTAATAAGTAACAAAATATGAGCATTTATTGGCACACCTGGCCATGTTGTTGAGTATGCTTTTTGAAAAAGTCAGAAATTGTGCAAACGTCCGTCACCATTTCCGATAGATTTTGAGCAAAAATGTAAATGCAGAAATTGTGGGCGATAGTTTTCAGTGTTGGTTATGAGGAGAAATTTTGGGTTGCTTACCAAATATGTGTACCTAACAGAAAGAAGCGAGAAAGGGAGAAGGAATGAGCAGGATGTATTCCTTTTTTGTTCCAATATTATCTGAATTTCCGGTAATTTTAAGGATTAAGAGTCAATTTGTTCGATATCATAGGGTTGAAATGCGCGGTATTGAAGCACAGGAAAGCCGCTAATGTCATTCAACACTTTAGAGTTTTACCATGCCGGTGTCGCATTACGCATAGCAATCATACAACGAACGCAAAGTCTCGAGTTCTATAACCCAATGCCATCGACAATTAAATTTCTAAAGTGGTGAAAACATAAGCGAACGATAACTCAGTCTATGATTTCATGGAAGTTGTGAGCTAATTGAATTTCGGAAATGCATTGGATCTCTTTGTCTTTCTCGAGAAAGTGACACTTTTTTGCGAATTACAAATCGAGGCTAATAATTTTTCTTGTGAGAAAGTCGCAGACGCAATAAATGGAGAACGGACTCAAATCGACCGGGGTGGCCAATTGCTGTGTTACGGGGAACTTTGTATTAGAATCACAAGAATTTTTAAAGGACATGAGAAGACAAAGAATTTAAATGAATAATCGGTTTACTTCCTGCTGCAAGTTTTTGTAAAACTTTGATCGGTGAAATTTTTTCGTTTGTATTTCGTATTCAAAACATTTTTTGGGGAAGATATCTTTTCAAAGAGTTTAGCAGTGCGAATATTGTTCGCAATGTAATACAACTAATGAGAGTTGAGCGTAATAATTGAAGACCGATAGGGTTTTTACGAAAAGTTAAAAATGTTTGGTATCATCACGTCGTATGTCAATAAATGTCAAAAATAGTACTAATAAACAGCTTGTATTCTTAGAAATTTGGTAATTTATTCTTAGAACATTTCCAATAAATAATAAATTTTGTAATCCATTATGATCAAAACATGGGATTGATTGATTAGCTTTCTTTTTCATAAATATTATTATTTAGTCTAGGTAGATAATTTTCACAACAATTTTAGAACGGAATGCAAAGTCGAAGCATTTTCAGTTTACACAGCATGGATGAGTTTAATTTTTAGACCGACTCAATCGATATTTGTCTATTTTGGTTATAGTGCGTTCATCCCGAGTTGTTTATATCGGCTGGTGAGTAAAATGACGGGTATGCAAATTTATGTCACGAGTATAAAACCTACGCAAAAACGTCAAGAAATTCGCATTCTGTGAATAATGTCAAGCAGGAAAATAATGTTCTTAACAGAATCAGGCAATACTGAAAATATTCAGAAATTCTTGTCGACACTACAAGGCTGGAAGCCTATAATTACCTTAGATTGCACTAATTGTAGGATACAAAACTCCTCATATTGACTTGAGATTATTCCAAGTACTGCTTAACGGTTTGCTGAGAGGAGTTGAGTCTAATTTCCAAATTATCTCAAGCTCCCAAATGATCTCAAACTCAAAAAACGGGATTTCTAGCAAAAGCCCTCAAAGATCATCTATGCCGGCGACGGAACTTTCTGATATTGTGACGGCCCATTCCATAAATGGGATCTCCCATTCCCATTTTACCACACTTCCGGGGAAAGACAGAATTGTTGGAACTAGGTTCTGCCTGGGGCATGATCTGCCAAGCAGCTCCCAGGAGCTGCCAACTAAACTCCAAAAGGCCAAGCGAAATTAATTTTCAGCCAGCCCTCTTCTGCTAACTGCTGGCCAATAAAATAATCGGAATATGGCCGATGAGACGACCGCCTAATGAAACTTTAGCCGCCCAATTTTGTGAAACACCACTCGACGACCGATAATAAAGTAACCACGCGAAAAATAAAACTGAAGGTATTTTCAGCGGAATTATTGCCTTAACTGGTAATGAGCATATCCGTTGCTCTAACAGAAGGATAACAAGAATATAAAAACAAAAATGTCACCACCTACACGAAAGCGTGGGAACCGCATTACTGGACTTTTACGGTTTTTGAATTTTACTCCAATGAACAATCAAATTTTAATCTCAAAATGCTTTTAGTTCTTCTCATTTAAAGTGCAAGAAATTCATTTTTGATACATGTAAAGACACTCGATTTGCTCACGAAATAGTAAAGGGATATAAAATCGAAGAAAAGAGGAATCAGTATCGAATAAAATTGGACAAATATCTATTTACATAAATAGACCATAACACACTTTTAAAACGACCTAGTGTGACCCGGATAGCTCATATCTAGACTATTGAAAGTAAGCGCATATGTTTGCATAGAAGCTCTTTTCAAATTGAAATTGAAATTTCTTAAAGTTTCTACTTCTTATTCTTATGGGAATTTTACAGTAGTTTTTTTACAACAAGCCTACATTTTAGAAAATACAGAATATTTTGAGTGAAATGCAATAAAGGTCCATAAAAATTGGTTGTCGATTAGCCCGATGCAATTATTCATAACAATAGTAATATAGTCGATTAAAGCACGTGGGTTGATGAAAAAATTGAAAATTAGGGGAATTTAAAGGTTGACTTCATATGGGCTCTCGATGAAAGGAAGGGCGTTGACGAATAGCAGCGGTTCTTTCCTTTGTTTCATATTCCAATTGAATTATGCGAAAAATGAGACAATGCCGAAGCAACCAAATAATTGGGTTTGGAATTTCGGGTGTTCTACGAGAAATGTTCTCAAAATTTAGCAAAACCAAGATGTGTTTTTTAATATTCTTTTACAGCAATAAAATAAATTAAACCATAACTAAAAACTGAAAGACGACAGTCACTTTTTACCGGAGAAATAAAAAGCATATGGGTAAATACGCTAATATGCATTTTTTCATGACTGTTCTTTGAGTGTAAACAGATAAGTTTTTTGTATACAGCGTTGTTCCATTTATGCTACTCATTTACCGTTAGATTGGTTTGAAATCTTGATAAATCAGAAGGTTTTCAAACTTCGCGAACAAAATAAGGTAAACAACGAAGTGAGTGTTTTGACAGAAAGGAAGCAGCTGTTCAAGCAAATATGTTTCCGGACAAGCAGCTATCGAATTTCAAGATACTAAAATGCAAAACTTAATTGCAATTTTTATAAACCACAAAAATACAAAATCTCAACATATTTGATTTATACATTAACACCCAAGTATTATAGAAATGAAATTTTCATTCACGGAAATTTCTGTGCTTTTTGTAAATTTACCTGAAATTCGCCTGTGACATACGCCCAAAATAGAATTGGTTTTGTCGAAATCAGTGCAATGCAATATTTTGCTGGTATTTATGTTCCATAAATTAATAATTACTCTAAGGATTTTAAAAGCCGTGCATAGAAAACAACTTCGACGTGGATCTATGAAAATTAGCTTAATCGAAATACAGTATATTGGGAGAAGAGATATCCAGGTTTGCTTCGTTCTAAACCTAGTTTTGCTTTAATTTTGCTCTTATTGAATATTTTAACACTTTGCGCGTTAAAAAATTACAAATAGTAATTGAAATTTATGAATCATTTCCCTCACTTTTATGCAATCTACAGTCTTTGCTCATACCCATAATAGTAAATGCTAAGACTAAAATAGTTAATTTGATTGGTTTTGCGTAGGATCCGAACGGAAATAGAATAATATAAATATTCATCGTGCCAAATCTACAATTATTTTTGGAAAAACCCAGAGTTATTACAAACCAATGACGTGTCGAGGCTCATTTTGTAAAGGCAACTTTTTCTTTCAAACGCTAAAAAGTGATATGGCATGAAATTGTATTCACACATTTATCGGGTCCCTCTAAGTTGATAGGTGAAGCTCCCCCACGAATAGAATAACCCACTTTTTGGGGGTCCCGGATCCCAAACTCGCGGGTACCCCCCCCCAAAACCCATGATTTTAGGGGGTTATCAATGTCAGAATTGGGGTGGTCCCGCCACGAAAAGCGAGAAAACGCCATTTTTTCAGCTTTTGGGGGGTTTTTACAAAGGAAACTTTTCACGCTGCACTCGGATTTGGGCGAGTGATACGTCAATCGCTTCGTCTCGGCGAGAGAAGACGAATGGTACCATTTTCAGCCCCCATACGGCCCCCTGTGCCCCCTACGACCCCCTTTCCCCCCCGTGGAGATCATGGCAACTTTTCAGGGGCTCCCGCTCGGGTTTTGGTCGAGTATACGTCAATGAATTGTGTTTTTTCCGGCGAAAATACGATTGGTACTGATTTTTTGGCCCCCTGTGGCCCCCTACGACCCCCTTTATCCCCCCCGTGGATGATCATGGGCGCCCCCATGCGGCGTAGCCGCTGGGGCTGGGTGGTCCTATGGAATTCTAATACTACGACACTATGAAAATTGTTGTAATAACATTTATACCGCGAAATTATACGTCATTATACTGATTGATATTTGGTTAGCTTTTTAGAAAAAATGCGCAGCTAAGCTATGCCATGTTGGGATAAGCGGCCATAACCAAATTAGAGGCACCCATCCGGCGGCCGACCAAAGGGTCGCATTTATATGTGTACCTCTTTCGTGGCCAAGGGTGAATGCGTCGTCGGGAGTATCATTCATGTCCGTCCACATCTCGGATTTCACCCTCCGCCCTTCACTCAATTTAACCCGTTTAACCAGCCACTTCATTGGCCTCACTGATAGAGCACGTATTCCTTGAATTTGCTTATTTTTATTCCCACGGCCTGCTATGTTTTATTCTGTCTCGGAATGTATTTACTCAAATTCTACAAACTGTTGCAAATTTTGAACTGTGCACTTCCGTGAAACAACGATCGTTGGGCAAAAAGGACGTGTTTTGCTTTTTTAAAGATGAATAATTATAATGAGGAGTTCGCATTAATCGTAACATTTTCCATGTAAAAGTTGTACAACTCCATGTTCTTTACAGCTATATAACTTATTATTCTCCACCGGGTTTGGAATTAGTTAGCGTTTCACACCGTAAAGTTGTGGTTGATTATATTTGGGGTTGAACTGAGGCAGTTAATAGAATTAATAGTTTTAAATTTATAGATAAAAGTAAAAAACCTTTTAAATATTTTTGAGATGTTTCTGTTATTTTTCAACGAAATTTTTTATGTTGAGCAAAAATGTACTTTAGATAAGAAAACAAATGGGAGCAGTGATGTCAAAGAAATGACACCTTTTGACAGATATCAAATGACACGACGAATGGGACTTCAAATGTTGAAATAATAAACACGTCTAAATCATTATCAAAAGATCGACTAGACAAAAAAATATGAAGGTATATTATAACGTGAAGGCATTATAAAATACAATCCTGAAAACTTAAACTGTCAAATTCTCCTTCGTTCATATACAATCATTTTTTCCAAATAGAAGAGTCAATTTTCTGAATGCTTTTTTATATCGAACTAACATTTTTGGCGCGGCGTAGGCGGACATGTCAAAAATAAGGGGAATTGTTGCCTGAAGCATCTACGCCTGACCTCGTCAATTTTTACACGAATAAAATTAGGGCTTTGGGAATATTCGTATGGGATACATCTGGTAATTTATGGGTATATATCTTTATCACTATTTCTATAAATGCATCATTTCCTTGGGACATAATGTTAAAATTCGAAGCGATGAATGAAAAATTACTTTACCTTCACCATAAATAGTCTTGCATGTGTCCTCGAATTTATTCCGCATGAATTCACAGTTTATGCGAAATAGCGGAAGCGTATTGATCCATCCATTTCGGATGCAGTTCACTCGGGGGTCGAGAATAAGGAAATTGGTGTTTCAAAGTTCAGTTTTATGACAATAGATTCGTTACAAAACCAGGAAAATAATTTCTTCTCGGCAGCGGCAAATAAAATCATTTTCGGGCACAACAAAAATAATTTATTTATCTGTTCTCTGAGTAGTCGAAATTTATTGTTTAAGCTTAATTTCAAAAATATTGGGTGTATTCCTGTGTCTTTGCGTCGATATTTGAGGGCCATTAGAGAGCCATTTGTTAGGGCGTTAGTTACTTTCGATAAAAGCAATATTATACAGCGGGGTCATGCGATTCTAAAGAGCCCTTGATTGCTGGGGTTTCGCTTCAATACTGCTGATTTAGATGATGATCTTTGCGGGGTCCCCGATTTTCGTACTTTGACACCCTCTGGACCTCCATAGCCTTAAATCTGGAACGCCAACCAGAACAACCTTTATCATAATATGTATCCCCTTGTTAGCCCTGCAAAATGAGGTATAAATCATGTTAACTTCATATGACTATGAAACAGGAAAACTGTCGCTATTTATCTTTGATTAAGAAAAGTTATAGAGGATGGTTAGTTGCAAAAATCGAAGTTCCTGCAAAGATCGTAACCTAATTCAGCGGTATAAAAGCGAAACCCCAGAAACTAAGGGCTCATTAGAATCGCAAGACCGAGCTCTATAATATTGCTTTTGTCGAAAATTGCATGCCCTGACAAATCCCGAGTAATGGGCCTCAAATATCGTCGCAAAGACATACGAATACACTCAATATTTAACAAAATTTTATTACAAGTTGATGTTCGTGATACACTTGAGATACATTTCAAACATAGAAATTCGTCGCCGGATAAACATTTTTATGGAAACTCATATTCTGGATTAGCTTTGAAGACCTTGAGCTGCGATGGTTTGCACTTCTTCCGCGAATACCATCTGTAAGTTGCGATAGTTGCAGATAAACTAGAAACTTGAATGAATACGGATCAAAAAAGCTTACCAAAGCGGGTATTACATGCCGAGCTGTGTTGTTGATATACTTGCTTGGCAAGAGAAAGCCATACTAAAGCAACTATGAAAAATTAATTCCAGGATTTAGCAAAATACCACACTGTCGGTTAGTTCCATTGTGTAAGAATATCGAATTCCGATACTTTTAGCAAAGTCATCGCTAGCCCCCGATGCTGTATCTGTAATCATCTGGATGTTTTAGTGATCGAGTATTAACAATATATATTATATCACTGAGCGACATTATTATGAAAAATTTTGTCCGTCTGACCAACCTGACTCCATCTCATCATAATAGTTACAATTCTAATCTTGTGTTACAATTTTAACTTTTTGAAGCGTGCATAATTTCGTAAATACGTAAGACAAGCAAAGAAAGCTAGGTATTAGTGAATCTCTTTGTCCATGCCCCGCAATTTATTAGTTCTCAACTATATTCAAGATTGGTGAAAACGTACAACGAATCACTTCCATCGTAGTACCCAAAAGATAGTTCGGTCCACCGGCATTCGCTATGGCTGCAGTTGCTCTTTCTCCAACGCGCTTCTATAAACAACATTTTTTATGTGTGTCCAAGACACATTTATTCACCAATGAAAGCGCTTACCAATTCCGCGACATTACGTGGATAGGAATTCATTTTGTCGCCGAATGGGTGGATTATCATATTTCCATACGAATGCAGAGTGATATAGGCCAAGATAGTGTTCTTATTTCTTATGAGAAAATTTGCCAAGTTTTGGCATTCCACTTCCGATAGTGGTTTCATACCGCAATAATCTCTGAAACAGTAGGCGTGGATAAAAGTTTAAGCAAATATATATTTCTCTATCGATATAAAGTAATAAAAATGTGTACAACTTTATGTATCAAATAAGTTGGCATTTGTGCAGATGAAATGTCTCTCCGGAACCTACCCCAAATAGTTGTGCACAAATTTCTGAATTTAATTAGTATTTATTTAAAGCATTACTGGTAGCTGCACGGCTGGTGGCTTGCTCCTGTAGTGCACCAGTGATATGGAAAGTTCCTGTTCGGATCAGCTCCATAGCATCCATTACGAGGACCGGACCGAGTCTTTCGCCACATTCGATCCACCTCACGACTGTACTCATAGCCATCCGGATTTAATAAAGGCAGCACATATATGTCGATGTCTTCCAATAAGCCTTTATATTCCTCTCGCGTCAACTAAAACAAGCATCTTCAGGCTAAGGGTACAATAGCAATTGACAATTGATGAGTGATTTGCTAGTTAGCCTATTGAGAAAAATGTAGCATATTTGTGCCGTCTCGGCCGAGGTAGCAAAAAAATGCTAAATTGCGACGTATTTTATCTTTAAAACGCATGTTTTTCAAAAAATTAAAAATATTTTGGAACTCCGCTAGGATTAAAGCCAGAATTAGTGGTAAAAAAGTACCCAACATACACCAAATCAGGCTAACTAGCATATCATTCATCAATTGTCAATCGCTATTGCAGCACGGACATAACAAAAGATGTGAAATGGCGATAAATGTTTACATGGTTTATAAACTGCAGGGCAACTGCCGGAGCTATCCATTCCCGTGCGTGAAAGCCTGCATCAATAAATATTGCTTTCTTGGTGCGCGCGGTAGGGTATCCAATTTGAAAATAGACGGTAGTTCACAATATATGAACAAAAACATACCTTAGCATAAATTATTTTACGCTTCTCGAAGCTCTCACCCACACTGCCGATAGTGATAAAGTCGGAATGGGCAAACGCATGAAATTGTTACTAATGAGACGAGGTATAAAGCCACAATACTATAAGTTGGACAAGACTTCTTAATAAAAGCTTACAATTGACTCCAAATAGTTCGATATCTGAAATATTCATGATCATCGTAAATTGCCAAACTAGATCCTGGCAATATTTTATTATGGATTGTAATGTTGTTTTTGCTTTAGTTTTGTGCCGAGGAATAAAGTGAAGGAGAATTGAATAATTGAAGGAGGAATGGAATTAAAACTTTACAGAGTTTGTCCAAAATTGTATGATTTCCATGACAGTCTCAGCTTAAAAATCATAAAATACATGATAACTTCCTTGTCTTTGGGACTTCGACTCGACTCGATTCATTACATTATTTGTTGGCAAATTCTACCACTGTCTTAAAGAAATTATTGTACTTGTTGTGCAGCGCGACATATAATAATTTATCAAAATTTCCACAAAACATCTCCATTCTTGTCCAATTTTATGACTAAATGTTAGCTATCCCTGCAAAATTTGCACACTAATTTACCATTACTTAGTAACATCTAACCTCTTCGTAAGAATGATATCGGTTAAGTTCAAATAGCGAAGGATCATCTCTCGCATGAAATGTGTCAGCTTTAAGTATTCCGCTTTTCCGGTAATTTGGTCGGTGAAGATCATCAGCAATAACACTAAGAATAACGATACTATAATTTTTGTCTCAAAGTAACATTTTATCCTACCCTACCTTCCTACATCACCAATTGCTATTTGGCTCCTAAGTCCTTGACTCCTCAAAAAAGTAGTCAAATTTTGAGCAGTTTGTGGTGACACTAGTATCTCCGTTGTTTCGTTTACAGCGTACGGTCCACGCCAAAATTCTAAGAAGTGTGTGTTTTGCCGTTCGTCGTTAAATTTCGACGTATTTTTCATAAATGATAATGCACGAAGTTGTGATACGTTATGGGGAAGTACTCGAATCAATTTATATCTAAATCCATGGAATTAAGTAGTTCGCATTACAATATTCTAATAAAATTGAACCCTTTGTAACTTTTGAAAGCAGTCGCTGAACTCCAAACGAATACAATAATTGTGAAAGATGTAACCAGAAATTGTGGTAACATTTTCTCTGCAACCTAAATTGTCTTAAATTTATGTAAATTGTGGGATGATATTGATATCAAATTATTTATCAACAAATTTATAATTGGATTACAAATTACAAATCCAGTAAATATACGTAAAAAAGACACCAATTTTAACAATGAACTAATATGACCTATTTTATCACTTCAAAGTGAAAATCAATCAATTAAGCAAGAAAGAGACAAAATTATTTTTATTTATATGAAACAGTTCCTTAGCAAAACTGTATGATTCAAAACATCGAGAGCTGTATGACTGGCTATAGCGAAATTACATATTCAAGCTTCAGGGTCTCTTGTTAGTCACTACAGAGAAAAACCGATAGAGTAAAGTGCAGTTTATGTTTTCATTGAATCACTTCGTCATTTTCTTGCAGCGGAAACGTGAATGTATAGACATAATATTATAGCTTGGGTTCATTGAACAACGTCAGAGGAATCTTTGATTTATTATAAAAATAAAACTGCAATAAGAAGAGGAATAATAGAAATAAATTCATTAACATTTCATAAATTCAATCGGTTTCCTGCATTAGTTGGTTCTACTTTTTGAACCTCGTCCGCAAGTCGAAAAAGTGCGGCAAGTACAAATTTCGAAGTCTCCGCTATATATCGCTTGGGCAGCACGAAACCATAGTCGGTATTGGTTAGCTCCATAGTGTAAGCGTATTTGATGCCGATGCTTTTCGCATAGTCATCGCTGGAACCAGCCACTTCATCTGAAACGTTACAGTTATAATTTCTTCTAATTCCAATTGCACTTTTGAAAATTTCTTTCACGTTCAAAACGACTTTTATTTTCAGTTTATATCAGATTATCTTTTGCATATATTCTGTACAACAACTACCTGGTATAGACTGTTGCATAATATGTTTGTGCTTGTCGCACATATTCACAGTCTCTATGTCTTCTTGTCGAGGTGCTTGTTTCGTATGTATTGTGTTTCATTTATCAGTGAAAAAATGTAAACGACTTTTCAAAATTACTTTAATCGAGGTTAAAATTACTCCTACAAAATACAATGTCAATACCAAAAACTAAATATTCCGCATTATGTACATTATTTTAGCAACTTTAGTTGATGATATTCTCATGGGTATTATCAGCATCTGTATTTCGAACTTCCTCAGCTACCACGAACAATGCAGGAAGAATGTGTCCAGCTGTGTGTGCTATTCGACTTTTCGGCAATATAAATCCAGTTGGCGTATTTGTGAGCTCCATTGTGTAAGCATATTTAATTCCAACATGCTTAGCAAAATCTTGGCTTGAACCGGATACTTCATCTGTATATTATACTTTATCCAAAGATATAATAGTAATTTTTGGAATGCATATTTAAAAGCTCGTAATCGAAGGATAACAAAACTTGTATCTCGGTTATAAAGGAAATAATAATTGGGTAGGATGTTAAACTTCTCAATTTTTCGTGTAATCGTTGCGGTATGAAATACACTGTGGGCTAATTTTTAATTTTACCGTGCAATGGAGTAATAGATTAATTCTGAGCATTACAATTTTATCAAATAATTGTCGTCACCCGGGAATGTCGTCTATTAATGAACTCCCAGTAAAGCTGAATATATAA
This sequence comes from Ditylenchus destructor, assembly GCA_022814885.1. Classification (NCBI taxonomy): domain Eukaryota; kingdom Metazoa; phylum Nematoda; class Chromadorea; order Rhabditida; family Anguinidae; genus Ditylenchus; species Ditylenchus destructor. The sequence continues at coordinate 69,504 of JAKKPZ010000173.1, forward strand.
ATTTGCTAAATATATGACTTACAGAGAATATCTGGGCCAGTTCCAACAGTGAATTCAGGCCCACCAGCTTCTCGGATCACTCTTGCCATCTGAGTTCCTACTCTTATGATGTCATTCACGTCATCAGGTACAGCGTTTGATTTGTGCCCCCATGGGTGAATAATTAGATTACCGTAGCTAAAAAATTTATTTTTGCACGTGGAACTCATACTTATGGAAAATGTTTGCAACAATTAAAAGGAAAGTTAAATTTTAAAATAAAACAGATAATTGGCAAAGAGCAATAGACCTGTGTAAAGTTACATATGCTTTGATAGTATCGTTATGTTGAAGAAGGAAGTCTGTGAGATGTTGGCACTGAAATTAATTTTATAAACCACTGATTAGTATGCTTAAACAGCTTTCACACACCTCAGATTCAGACAAAGCTTCCGGTCCGCAATATATTTCACTGTAATTTCGACATTATTTCGTGATACAGGTCATACTAAATAACTCTAACCTGCAAGGATCATGGCTTACTCCGGAATATCCCCAGTAGAAGTCAAAGTTTCTATTGGGATCAACTCCGTAACAGCCTTCAGCACCTCGTGGTCCACTCCGGGATTTTCGCCAAAGCCTTTCAGAATTTCGGCTGTATTCATATCCGTCCGGATTAACAGAGGGAAGAACGTACACATCAATATTCTCCAAAAGGACGGTTAGTTCAGGATTGGTTACCAACTGCAAAATATTAGGTTCAGATTCAATGTAGACAGTAATTTCATGGGTTTTTAATTTACCTCGTTAATGAAGTGCAATGCCACGGCAGGTGTGATCCATTCTCTAGCGTGAATTCCAGCATCAACAAAAAATGCGTTTTTGGGTTCGTTTGAAGGATAACCTATCTAAAATATTGGGTTTGAACTTTCAACTAGAGATGAATTTGATATACAACCTTGCAAGCATAAAACTTTTAATAGTGTATATGTTTATTTCTTTTATGTGAATTGAATAGAAATTTTGTACAAAAAATTAGGCTTGAAGACGAAATCAAACCTACCTTTAAATATGACATTTGTCTTCCTTCATGGCTTATTCCCATAGATTTAATATCGACGAATTTGCTCTTATTGGTTGCAACAAACTTCAGATAGTCGTTGATCTGCAAGAATTAACGTTTAATAATATAAGAATTCCGTTATCGAAAAATATTAATGGATTTACAAAGAATCAATTCTAAAGCAGCATATCAAAAAATTAGTTTGGATATAGAAAAGGTATGCAATAAACATTCTAAATATTGTCACGATGGAGTATTAATGTAACAATTTGTACATGTAGCGACACGAATAAAGTTAGTTTTCATATCCCGTATAACTATTTTCAGTATTACCACTTTCTAGGCCTCAATTAATATTTCCATTAGGTAAATCCAATAACAAAACACCTACGAACCCAGAAAAATGGGGCAAATGAACTTAGAAAGTAACGACTTTAAACTGGAAATAAAATAGCGGTAGTTGAAATGTAATTGAAACGGTATATGGTCTTATTAGGAGCAGGCTAGACCGATTTATGTTTTTCTTAAAAATTGTGCCTGACCTCAGCATGTGAATGGTATTCGTTGAAGTCGAAAGAGTTTATATCAAACGGTCTGACTTGCTCGTCTCGAGCTGCCGAAGGTGGGGGCCGTGGTGTGTCCAAGGCGTCAGCTTGAACAATTCTGAAAATGTTTACTAATCAAACTTAGAGGACTAAAATTGTTAAAATTTCGAAAACACAGTTAAACTAAAACTTACTCTCCGACATTTTCGATCTTAGTGCGATATTCTGCGATGGAATTATCCTTCAAATATTTTACAACGCGGCTTTTTGATTCAGGACTGAGGAAAATTTCTGTCGGTTGATCGATCGCTCGAGATTCTTTCCAGAAATCCAGATGCTCTCCTAGAGCATTTGGCAGATTAGCGATAGTTCTAACATCGGACTCTGTTTTCGGAATTACTTCCAACAATTGATATCTGAAACGGAATACGAGTAGAAAAAAGAAAGTTGACATTGACCTTTTATTATTACGCATTTTAGAAATCCTGTATAAATAGAAAAACTATCTTCTAAGAGTAAGCTAAGTTAGACCTTGGAATGAGTTGTTATTATAGGCGCTTATACGAGACCACATAGGCGCTTGTCAATGGCAAATCACTACTAGTTGTTACCTAAATACAGTCAAACCTCGTTATAGCCCCCGGATATAGCCCCCCTTTGGGCCCGGAACGGGCCCCAAATGAAAAAATACAAAGGATTTTCCCCCGTTATAGCCCCTTTCCCCGCTTATAGCCCCCTGGGGAGGATCGGGAGGAAAAAACCATAGGGGGTACCACATGAAATTTTTTTCAGCGCCGTCATTGGTGGCGCCGGGAAAATTTTGAGCAATTTTCCTGAATTCTCAAATTTGTCCTTCAATTTTTCTTCAATTTGAAGGTAAAAATTAAGGTAAATTAAGGTAAAATAGTGTAATTTTAATGAAAAAGTGTATAAAAATGGTAAAAATAGCATAAAAACACAAAAACACCATTTTGGGGCGTTTTTGGACCATTTTTGCCTTTGGGAAAACTTTCCCGGGATATAGCCCCTGGGCCCCGTCCCGGGGTGGGGGGGGGGCTATAACGACGTTTGACTGTAGTTACATTGTATAAAATAATCACCCTTCATAGTCCCTCGCTGCAAATTCTTCCGGCAGCGCGATGAGCAAAATCGTCAAAGAAATTAGGCGCAAGTATGAACCCCGCAACATTATTGTTGTTAATATTAATTAATGGAGAGAACAAATATCCGTTCAATATTCTCCTTTCGTGGCAGTTCATTTCGCTTTTATACCGTCGAATCTCTGCTAGGTTAGGAATGGGAAATTATATCAACAAAGGTCCATTCAAATTCTGATATGTTGCAGAACATTCTCATTATTGTATAACGCAATAAATTGCATGTTTCCGTGCAAAAGTTGATAAGGAAGCTATTGTGTTTCACGGAAATAATACAAATGCATCAAGGCTTATGTGCTAGTTATACAGTTTAGTTGATCTGTGTTATATGTGTGTTTAGACTACTTCTATGGCAAGCACCGCAAACAAAAAGAGCTAGGAGATGCAAAGTGAATAGCAAAACTGCGCGAAAGGGACACCATTGAAAGCTACACTAATAACGACATGAACATTACTTGCAAATAATGTGTGTAAAGCAAGTATGTTTCCATGTTACGTGTATATTATTGCTTTCTATTATGGCGATAATATGATGTCATTTAAAATGATCGTGAATAAATTGAATTTCAACGTTCCCGGATTAAAATGTACGCTATTATAGAAAGGTTGGCTTCGACCATACTTTACCCTGAAAATTGAACACCTTATCTAAAAAGCATCTATGACATGGTAACTGTATATTTCTTATACCAAGTTTGGTGCATAAACTATTTTATTTGACAGAAGACTTTACATGTTCTGGAACTGACTGCTAAGCAAAGAAATCGAGAAGTTGAACGAAGAATTGATGCCGCTGATTTCCATTGTGTGCTTTGCGTGAAAACTAATTTACCCAAATAAACTTTATTCTTTTATTAAAGAAAGATTAGTATTTACCACAATGCATTACAGTGATTACAACCAAAGGACCCAAAATCTGTTAAACAAGAGGACTTACAAACGGATTAAATGACATATTTTATATGGACATGAAGAAAAGTTGCGAAACAGTGAATTAACTTTAATTTGATCATGGGTCATATTTTACTTAAACTTTATGTAAGAAAAATTAGCAAATTCATTCACAACTTTTCTTTTAATATTTTATTGACAATAAAGGAATGAGTCTGTATAATATAATCCCAAATAATAAATAATCTCTTATATAAGCGCCAGGTGTTACAAAGTAGTCAAAATTGAATTAACTTATATCAGAGATTCGTTCTGGACCTTTTTTCATTCTGCACCATTCTCGTTTTCCTTTGACATAGACAGCACGAGCGACTTCATGCGGGTTGTATCTTTGGTACCACGAACAGATTTTGAGCCTGATTCCATCATCTTGGCAATACGTTCCCATGTGTTTTTGATGTTCCCATCTTTCTTAGCAGAACCGTTATAGGCTTCAAAGTGTTGAGCTTCTCGCTCACTAAATTGAAACAAATAAAAAGTTGCAGCAAAAGTATGCAATATATATCATGCATCTTTCATGATAGGAAGCGAATATTTGTGGCAATTCTAAGCAGAAATATTTGTATTTGAAACAGATACAAATATCATAAAATAAACTCTGTTCAATTTTATATCAGATTCATGCAGCAATTCGAGCGATTTTAACAATTATGAATTAAACCACTTAAGCATAAAACAGGCATTGATATAAGCCTAAGGTTATTCCAGGTCGGAATTCCATTTGTCATTCAATAAAAACATCTCAAAATCCCACATCTGTTATATCTATAACCTTTCCGTCGAAGATATATATACACTAACATCTTTTTAACACGCTAGAAAAAATACCGATTATCTTTCTTTCGTTGTTCAAGTCTAGCAACTCGCTGGGCGTGCCATTCCTGGAGCTCTTTCTTGGCGTGCTCACGCAATTCCTCTTTCTTCTTCTCCTCTGCTTTATCTAAAAATTGACATCGTTTTACATCATATTTGAGATATAACAAAAATGCCGACCCTTTTCCTCGATCATGCGTTTTTGGTTTTCACGCCACTTCCGAATTTTCTCCGGTTCTTCTTTCTCGACATGAGGTCCGTTACTGGTTCCCCGAGTTGACGTACTATTTGCAGGGCTAGGGCCACGGCCTATAAGAATCAGTTTATTATAAACATCACACCTTATTGCTTGTGTGCGTTGGTTACATAACAAAACAGTTCAAACAGCTATTACGACCAAGGCATTGAATTCCGTGGAAAGTTCCTTTGGGTAAATTTATGCATATTAATAATCTCTAAGTTTCTCCTTATATATGGGTATAATGGTAAATTCCTATAACATGGTGATTTCAGTCGAGCTTTCTCCTTACAGATTTGCGCTTGTTCCAAAATCTAATGTCAATGTTTGGTAATAAAATAAAACGCCAAAAAGTTGTGCTACAACAAAACTGACAATTCGGAATCAGCGGATCGAATACCTACAAGGCGTACAAAATATCGCCAAAGCCCTTAAACACATTTCAAACTTTTGTGGAATATCGGATTTTCTACGAATATATAGAGTCAAATGCTAGTTTAAAAATTTCGAGAAGACAACATCCATGACTTTTGTCAGATAAATATTAGTAAATTTAATAATACTATACTATTAATAAATAGTATAATACCGATAATAAAATTTTTGAAAAGAAAAATTTTGCGAACAAATGATACTCGGAATAAAATATTTTAATGATGTCAGTTTAGAAAGTGCAAGAATCTATTCATTTTTAAATTCACTAGTAATTCACACTTACTATCTATTTACCTTTGTAATTTTACGTAAACCATTTTATCCTATTTCAAATCAAAAGTCGTAATCTGATTAACAAGCCTTAACTTTATGAATAAAACCCGAAAATTGTTTCAGGTTATGGGCGAAACAAGGTTGAAAATTGTCTTTTAATCGCCTAATTATTTAGCTCTCTTTTGCGTACTTGACGCTTATCAATGACCTTACTATCCGTTATTTTCATCTTTAATATATAGAGAAAATCTAAAATGACATTTACAATCGCTAATAATAATGCAAACTGTTATGCTGTAATTATTGGCATTCAAGCAGATTTATAGTTCCCATTTTTATCCGAAGTAACATATTTATCATTAATGCCATTTCCAACGGGGAGTGATGGAAAAACATAAACTACCGTTTTGAAGAGGTGATGGTGCTGCGTCGCGCAGTTCAAGACCACTCAAGTCAACACCAGAGTCACCCGCATTGTTTAAAATCCCATCGTGCTGAAGTCCACCAGGAGCAGCAAATCCGTTTTCCACTACTGGCACTGGAGCCTGTTGCTGGTTTTGTATTGGATTAACGGAAACAAAGTCTTCGTCGGCATCTCCGTCCAAATTAGCCAAAGCGTCTTGCTCGCGCTGCAGAAAATCCGACACTGGATCTGACATTGTTTATTGTGAAGTCAAAACGGCACTAAAATAAGAAAAATTTAGTTTTAGATAGCTAAGGTAAAAAGTGCAAGACTTGGGTAGATAAGCCATACCAATAGTTAGCAATTACAGTACCAAGGCTTTCTCCAAACATTCGCAAAATTAAAAAGGTGAAATGAAAATATTCGAGTCATGCTCTTTTATTGCATTCGACTATCACATTAGCAAGTCTGTCTGTTACAACAGAAAAAAAGAAAAATAATAATTGGGTTTAAGAAATTTGAATAAGAAAACTTATTAAAATTTAGAATATTTATTTGAATTAAGTTTGGCGAATGTCTAAAGATGCTACCATTATTATAACTCTTTCGGTAAGTGCTTATTTTCTAAATATTTGGTGGTATTTTAGAGAGAATTTGTATTGTTATTTTAGTCTGAGCTAGACAAAAATAAATTTTTATACACATTGTTATTATTGCCGAACAAATTCAGTCATTATAGAAGTTGGATATGAAACATCGTGAAACAAATCATCATATGTTTGAGTAATGGGAAAAATATATCAAGTAAAAATTGTTATGTCGTCAAGTTAGCATATGAAGGTAATAGGTAATTAGGAGTCCATCCAGAAAATATGTGACCGAAGGACTGGGATTTTTGACTCTCCATTTGTATCCGCTATCATAAAGAAATTGGGTGAAACACAAGGGACTGAAACTGATCCTTCAGCAAAACGGCTACATAGTTTCTGGATGGACCGTAATCATATGAAGAAAAGTTTTAAAAGGATAATAACCAAATTCTCGTGAATGAGTGTGCCGGAAGGCGAGAGAAACAATAAGTACAACACGAAACAGTTATATGAAATTATCCTCGCGGGATAAAATATATATGAAATGTATTTTCAACTGAGGAATTTTGTTTTCTAGGAGGCAAAATTTTAAGCGCTCATGATTATTGTCACTCATCCCCTACTTAGTATTATGGGATATTACTCAGTTCGCCAATGTAATCACTTTCAAGTATTGGATACAATTGTGTTTCAGGAATGATAAATGCTGCGAACATGCTTTAAAAGTCACATACTGAAGTTGTTTAATTCTAAATGCACTATTAATCCAGGCCGAGCTTATGCATCTTACATTTCAAGACGGTATGTGACATATTAAATTATTTTTTTTTACCAAGCATGAACACGAACCGGGATAGATCCCGTCTGGGCCGCTCCGATAGAGTCCGGTGCATCGAAGGCGGTGCTGATATTTTCCAATATAATACCCTCCCAGAATATACTGCAACGTACACAACTTGCGGTACGTTGGCCAAATTAAAGATTACATTAACACGATAAACTAATGCTTGATAAAATATATTTTTTAAAGGTAATACATTTTTGAAAAATTTGTAAAATTGCAGCATTTTAGCTGAAATATGTCAAAACGACTGGAGGTGGCGCCTCCGGCGCCCCTTTATTCGGCAGTAAGGGTTGTTCGGGAGTAGAGCAGCATGAGACTATTTCGGGCCTGCGGCCCTCAGTCGCGGCCGTCGGCCGCTCGAACTGAGTTCGAAAGTTGAAAAAAAATTTTGAAAAAAAATTTTTTGAAAAATTTTTTTCGTACCCCGGGGGTACCCCGATAATTTTTTTGACCCCGGATTCGGATTCAGCACCCCAAAAAACCCCCGGGTGCAAAAAATTAGCTTCGGAAACGCTCAGATACCAAAAATCCATTTTAGCCGGTTAGAGTAAAGAGAAATAGTGTGTAAAACTGCCTTAGGCCATAACTCTCGATAAAAGCCGAGTTCGGTCAAAATTCCAAAAAATCTCGCCTAGTTAGCTGATGAGAAGCAAAATGAGCTATCACACGTCCCGAAAGGAGCAACGCACGAATTTTGGTGACGAAACTCAATTACAATACTATAAAGGATATTTTAAAAAGGATACATGTGTTAAGAAAAAATTGGGATCTTTGAACAAAAATATCTAAATCATATTCATAAAATGTTCTCGGTTTTTCCATTTTCCGGATTGTATGGTCCATCGGAACGACCATCGCTCCCGGTCCTGTGTCCATCCTTGTTTTTGCTTTGCCATATCATCTACTTTTCAGGAGCCCTTATAATGTGCTAGGCTTGGAGAGAGATTGCTCACAACAAGAAATAAAGGATGCCTTTTATGCCCTTTCCAAAAAGGTAAATTTTTGTTTACAAGAAGTAATAAATATTTGTGTGAGTGTATTAATAAAATGTCTGGCAATAATGAATTTCTTTTGAAGTCCTCATCTTCGCCAATTTTAAATTCTCCATTATAGTATCACCCGGATATTGTTGGTTCCGATAACAAAACAACCAAAATGTTTCTCGAAATCAAAGAGGCTTACATATTGCTCCGCGATGAGGACAAACGTCGCGAATATGACGCTGTAAGCTCTCCCAGAAAATCGCAACCTAGAGAGGACGCAAGCTATAGCGAGAACGCGAGAACACACCGAAAGCAAGATTTTATACCTCCTCCAACCCGCGCGGCAAGATTCTACGATCCGACAAGGGAAATGGAACTTTCTGGAAGGAGAAAATTATATGCCGTCGGGATATTTCTTTTCTTCTCTGCAACCGTTGTCGGTTCTAACGCGTATGTGACGTGAGTTTTTACTTACAATTAATTTAGTGTACTTTGGCTGAATGCCACTTTATGCCTAAGGGGGCTTTCTTACTCGAGAAGTATTTAAAGGGTGTCGCTATCGCGGCACACCAAACTCTCGCATTGCTATATTGCACTTCTTATATGGAGATCGACTCTAAGTAGAAAGTAGTGTAAGGTGGTAAATATCCTTTTCCTAATTTAGCAAATCTGTCATATTATTTTCTATACCAAAATAAACATAGTTCAAAAACGTTTGTCTGTTATATTTATATTGAATTATGATTTTAGGAAGTCGACAGCAGTCTGATTATTCTTGCGTATTCTGTTTCGATAGGACATTTTTGTTACAAAATTGTATTGTTTCATATTTATTGTATAATAAATGATTATATTATTTCCAAATGACTCCTTAATATATTGTTTGGCACAGTTATATGCTTCACATAAGAACTGAAATGTAATTGGTTTAATGCTTATAAATTATGTCTTTCTTTATTTTAGAATGAGAAGATTACCTTCACCGAGAAGTGGTCGAGGTACTTTACTTGGGTTTATACATCGAGGATGTGCCTTTGGCCCAGGAAGGCCATTTTCATCATCCACTTCCAAGCGGTAAATTAATAAAATATCAACCCAGCTCTTTTGATAGCTCCCTGTATTTTTATTAATTATTTTTATATAACGTTATTGGAATTATATAATTGAAAATAGATCGGTTTCATTTGACGATTTTTGGCCGAAATATACATTTCTTGACAATCTTATAGGATTTTTGTGTTGAGGTGGACTACCCGATGAAGTCTAAAGAAGTTGTAAAATATAGTGATTTTGTACACAAATTCCTGTAAAAAGAAAATCAAATCCTTACAATGTCAAAATATTTGTTTTCGTTTTATTATTTTCTCCAAAATTTCGAGAAAACAGATCTTCTGAATCATTTGCATTTTTTGTCTTCGAATTTGTTCATTAATGCTTCATAGGACCTGAAACACGTATATGTTTGATAAAATGCCGAAAAAAGTCTGTTAACGGATTTTTCTATCATTTAAGAATATGTCAAATGATTGATGGCTTTAAAATTTTTGTAATAAACTGATCCTTATAATAAGTTAGTGACGATCCTCCCTCCGTCCCTCCGCCGCACGTTTTTGGGGTGCATTCTTAGGGGTGCTTATTCCATTTTTCAGAGGTGCGTTTTTAGGGGTGCTTATTTTTGAAATGTACCTATTTTAGGGTAATTTTTAGCGGGGAATTCGAATTTGAGGTCAAAATTTAGCTAAAATGTAGACAAATTTAGACAAAATATAGACTAAATGTACCTGAATTTTCGGTTTCCACTGCTTAATTTTCGTGTCCGTAACGGTTTCAGGAGGGACTGCATTCTTTCCAGTCCTTAATTTTCGTGTCCGTAACGGTTTCGTGATGGAGGGCATTCTTTCCAGTCCTTAATTTTCGTGTCCGTAACGGTTTCGTGAGGGAGTTCATTCTTTCCAGTGCTTATTTTTCGTGTCCGTAACGGTTTCGTGAGGGAGTTCATTCTTTCCAGTGCTTATTTTTCGTGTCCGTAACGGTTTCGTGAGGGAGTTCATTCTTTCCAGTGCTTATTTTTCGTGTCCGTAACGGTTTCGTGACGGAGTTCATTCTTTCCAGTGCTTATTTTTCGTGTCCGTAACGGTTTCGTGAGGGAGTTCATTCTTTCCAGTGCTTATTTTTTGTGTCCGTAACGGTTTCGTGAGGGAGTGCATTCTATCAAGTGCTTATTTTTCGTGTCCGAAACGGTTTCAGGAGCCAAACTTAGACTGAGCCAGACTCAGACTGAGCAAAACTCAGACTGAGCCAAAACTCAGACTGAGCCACACTCTGACTGAGCCAAAACTCAGACTGAGCCACACACAGACTGAGCCACACTCAGACTGAGCCAAAACTCAGACTGAGCCACACTCAGACTGAGCCAAAACTCAGACTGAGTCAATCGCAGACTGAGCCAAATTCAGACTGAGTCTGAGTTTGCGAGCCACCGCAGGTGGCGAGCCAATCCTGTGGTCGGGCGCGGAGCGCCCGACCTTCCCCCCTGAAATGTATGTGAAGTTATAAACTAAAAGGCATACTGATATATAAAAGGTATACTGATATAGAAAAGGCATACTGATATAGAAAAGGCATATTGATATAGAAAAGGCATACTGTATAGAAAGGGCATATTGATATAGAAAAGGCATATTGATATAGAAAAGGCATACTGATATAGAAAAGGCATACTGATATAGAAAAGGCATACTGATATAGAAAAGGCATACTGATATAGAAAAGGCATATTGATATAGAAAAGGCATACTGTATAGAAAGGGCATATTGATATAGAAAAGGCATATTGATATAGAAAAGGCATACTGATATAGAAAAGGCATATTGATATAGAAAAGGCATACTGATATAGAAAAGGCATATTGATATAGAAAAGGCATACTTATAGAAAGGGCATACTGATATAGACTCCCCGCGCGCTAGCGCGCGTTAGCGCGCTAGTATGTGATATTTTATTGACCTTTTCAGAAACCCGTATAACGTGTTAGGATTAAAGAAGGAATGTTCGCAAGAAGAAATAAAGAACGCCTTTTACACACTTTCGAAAAAGGTTTGCAATAAGTTTCATAGTAATAACTTGAACATTTAAAAATATCGGTTTGGTCATACGGATGAGTTAGAAATATGAAAAATCTGACTAAAGCCTGTAAGGAATTATTTAGTCTTATTTTCCAACAATTTTAAACTTGTTATTTGCATGAAGCATATTTTAAACCATAAATATCATAAATTTAAACTCAGTTGAGTTTACCTGCTACATTTTTGTCTTTTCTTTTTAGAATTTTTCAATAACGTTAGGTAATCTTGTGCTTCAATGCACATTTCAGTAATATTTTGTAATCCAAAAATATAACTGTAATTTTCAACTGACTCAAATTCTGGATTTATGGGAAACTGTTAAAAATATTGCATGATAAAAAGTCTATGAGTCCGGTATCGAAATCTATGCATAGGCTGAAATTAATTAAATCCTATAAACTTCTTCACTTCTAGTACCATCCAGACGTCGCTGGCTCTGATTCACAGTCCGCTCAAAAATTCCTTGAAGTCAAGGATGCCTATGATACTTTGAAAGATGAAGACAAACGTAGAGCCTACGATTCAGCACAATTTGATCGAGATCGCTTTCGAACGCAGCAGCAATGGCCAAATAATAATAACCATTGGCATACAGCACAAAAATATCCGCCATATGGCAACTGGAACACAGGTCGGCAGCGAAATGGATACTACGATCGCCAGCGGACGTATTCAGACGACGATTTCGAAAGGGTGAGTAGTTCGCCAAGCTTTTACATTTTTTTACTATTTGTTTATCTATAACGATAGTCCTAACATACAAAGGAAGTAGGGCTTGCTGAATAATGGCCTGTCCAAAATGGACAAAAGAACTTAAAATTATAAATGGAGAAATATCAAACACGCAGTGCTTTGACCGATCAGTAATTCGGTTCAGTGTTTTGAAAATATGTAAAAATACCGAACTACGTTTTATAATAACTGGAGAAAATTATTCATGTGCTGAAAATTATTCATCAGCTGAGGTGGCGCCGAAGGCGCCACCTCAGCTAGTATTGCTATTTTATTTACGGTGGTTAAATAATCATAATTCTTATTTAAGGCATGGCGTTCTATAAATCGAGACCGAGAAGAGTTTTTCCGTGGTAGGGGGCCAAATGTGAGATAGCGTTTAAGAATTGAATAGTTTTTACTTATGCCGTTTTAGAGCTTTAGCGATTTCGCTAGAGAGGCACGTGAACGGGCTTTTCAAGAGTACGAAAGAAACAGACAAGCGAAGAATGGACATAAAACTAACGATGAAGAAAAGCAACAAACGAGGTACGTTAAGTTTGTGAAAATGTCTATGTCTTCTTTCTATAGGCCTGAAAAAGAACTGTTGCACTTTTTATTATACATATACGTGCTTTTGGTCGTTTCGAAGGTTATTTTTAACCACGTTTCAAAACATTTTTACGTTTTTTTAAAGTTTTAAGTCTCATTTTCCAGGTCTTTGTCGATTTTTCTATGTCAATTTTCCTTGATATCAATTGGGGCATACGCGGTTTATGAATGCTGGACTAGTTTCCGTTGGAGAAGCAGAATAATAAATCCAATAGAACGATGGACTATGATTCAACAACAAAAACTAGCAGCTTCAAATCGGGTATGTTTAGAGTGCCAAATTGAGAAAAGGATAGTTGACATAGAAAAATTCATTTAGATTAGTCAAAAATATCTTTATTGAAAACGACCAAATTAGTACAGTCAAACATCGATATCATATCGGTGCAAGTATCTCTTATTAAATGCTTACAATATACAACTGCCAGCTAAAAATGCGTTCGTATTCTCATTTTTGTGTTAATCTACCTCTATCACAAATCATTTTCTTGCTATATAAAACGATATAAAGAAACAAACGATGCAAACAAAATGCTTCGGCTTGTAAACGATTGAATGCTCTTAACCATCCATTGCGTTTTTTATAGTTATCGTCCACTCACGAAGGAGGAACGACAGATCGCTAAAATAGTGACCAATATGTTGTCTATATATTTTGGTCTCCTTATGTTTATTTTAATATATCAACAGTTTAGGTAACTTTTTATACTTTCAGGGTAAATGAAATATAAATTAAATTATTTTAGGCCAAAGAAAAAGGAGTACAGTTACGATAAAATACTTCACGACTTTACGAGGAAGCCTCCTATGTAATGCTCTAGTTTTTGTATATTGCGTTGTTATTGTTAGATAGGCTAATAAAGTATATTTCAACGCCATTATGAGACCGCATAACTCTGAAAGGTGAAATACACCTATCAGTTATCAAAAATTCTGAGGTTTGATTTTTTGATGCTATTAACTATAAATAAATTGCTCATTGCATTTTAGTTTCCAAAAAATATCCTTTCACTTTTAGTGTTCATTTTAAAGTTCATGTTAAGGTAAGGTGTGATGATATCAACAAATATTTTACAATTTATACCCATGCAAATTATACCAATTGACCTTTTATATTTAGTAAGGAAAATAGTGTTATTGCTTACGCTTTTAACGTTACTGTCTGAAAACAGTGTACTAAGGTACGAGTTTAAAAATTTTGCATGACAGCTTTAATGAAAAAGTTGTTGATTTGTGCAATTTAGTATTTTTGGTTATTTGGGAAAAGTTGGAATATCTGAGCTCGTCTGCTTGAAATATATTTGTGAACGTCGTTTTTATTTGTTTTCCATTGATGCAGTTTATTTTGTGTATGAATAAATATCTTGTTTATATTTTAGGAGAAGGATAAAAATTTGTTGGGTGAAAATATTCAAAAACATGGGATATATTTCGTTTACTTTCGTTCCATGCCAGTGATGTGTGATTAAAAATTATTAGGATTTGTGTACTGTAATGATTTTCTCCGTTAGCAGAATAAATTTGAGCTGTACTGATTATTTTGGGCTTTAATCGTTGATGTTTTTCCATCGTGTACTTGGAATATTTAGCGCCAAGTCTAAAGGCCGGGCTACAATCATGGGATATTTGATGAAACAGGGCGATGAAAAAGCCTTTGTTGGGTCATATTTCACTATGTTGGCCATAAATCTGATGTTACTCATTATATAACAACTTTTTCTCTAGTATAATAATGGCACAGTACTATTTTTTTCAAGTCGGCTGTTTTTTACCACAAAGTGCCATTTTCATCTCACTTTGATGAAAATCTGATGATATCGGGATAGAATGGGTACTTTTTCTCTAGTTTATAATGGCACACTCAGATTTTTGAATTCGCGCCAAAAAGTACCCGTTTTATCCCGATTTCATCAGAATCTGATGAAATTCTGATGAAATCGGGATAAAAAGGGTACTTTTTGGCGCGAATTCAAAAATCTGAGTGTGCCATTATAAACTAGAGAAAAAGTTGATCATCAGTTGAAACATCAGATTTATGGCCTGGATTGGATTTCATCACCTTGTTTCATCAGATATTTCGCTATTGGGAAGCTGGCTTTAAGAATACGGTATTTCAAAACAAGTGATTCAGTTCTATCTATTCGCTTCATCCGAAAAATGCGCCAATTGCTCCGAATAAATGTTATAAAAATATCAACGATAGGTAAAACTAACCAGCGCACCCAGAAACTCTGTGCTCTGATTTAGTCTCTTCTACACTGCGTGCTATTTCTTTGTTAAAGCCAAAAAAAGCGGGGCACCGGCAGACACAGCAATGGTTAATCATAGCTTAGAAAAGAAGCTAAGAAAATTTCTAGAGCTTCTTTCGCTTTTGTAAAATTATCTCTGTTTGTCATTGTTGTGTCTGCCGGTGTCCCGCTTTTTTTGGCTTTAACAAAGAAATAGCACGCAGTGTAGAAGAGACCAAATCAGAGCACAGAGTTTCTGGGTGCGTCCCTGAAACTAACCTTCACTTTATTAATCATAACATATTTAACGCATATACGTATAAGTTTAGTTATGAATTTTGACAACTCATACATTAAGCGTGACGGAAATCCCAAAATTGCCAGTAAATGATAACACATCCATACTTTCATCATGAATAAATCGTGACTCACACGGGCTTATGCCCAATTTAAGCGAGGTTTACTTTCTATTCATAGCTATGCCGTAAGAGTTGGTGAAGGTCGTCGATTCATAACAGTCTTGCTGACTCCCCACCAGCTGATTAAACTTTGCCTACTCCTTGGAGCGTCAAATGGCGTATAGAGGAATAACGAATAAAAATGCAAAAATTGGATTCTCTTCCGTTATTTAATTGTTTCCTGAAAAAAATACTTATTTTTGGTTTATATTTATGTTCAAGGACGGAGTCAGAGTTTCAGGAGGAAGTGTGGATGCGGTGGATAGATTTTCGTAATTTGTTATCATACGGTAGAGCGAAGAATTTCTGTTGTCGATTTTCAAAAAATTTCATGGATATTTGCTAACGGGGTGCGCCCAAAACGACTAAAGTATACCGTCGGGGTAATAAATGAACTTTTGTGTAAAAATGAGAGTTTTTGAAACCCAAAATTTCTATTTTGTGCTAAACAACCCTTATAAGGCGCCAAACGAGAATTTAGGCTTGGGGCCCCTTAACAACATGGGGCCTAAGGGACTTAATCTTAGGCTTAAGCTCCCGAACAACCCTTATAAGGCGCCAAACAAGCAATTATGATGAAAAATGACGAAAAATTGAGAAAAAAGTTGGCATTTTTTCAATTCCATTCTCATTAAAATGGACAAAGAATTCGGATTCACCGTAATTTTTTACTCTTATATGGCTTTTACAACAAAAATCCTCATTTTTACACAAAAGTTCATTGCACCCCGGTACACTTTAGTCATTTTGGGTTTAGTCGTTTTGGGCGTGTCCCTTTGCTAACAGCTATTCAATTACACTTTTTAGTTATTTCCTAAAAATTTATTTTGGCAGTTGAATTCCGCACAAGTATTTGAAATGCTTAAATAAATACAAGTTCTTACAAACATAAAGATAAAAATTACACGCAATAAGTTGTAACATTTCGACGGCTTTTCCAAATTATCAAGTGATATTAAATCGACATTCGTGATATGTGCAGTAGTATTTCTTATCCTAATTGATTAATTTCTTACCATAAATATAATAATCTTCAATCATTAATCTTTAGTTGAGAAAATTTAAGCAACATTTTCTCACATCAAATCATGACTTCACTTGCGCATAAGTTTTCTTTTCGGCTCCCAGATATTTTATACGATTAATCCATATACAGTCGAACCCCCCAATAACGCGAGTCTCGGGACCGGACAAAATCCGCATTATTCGGGGGTTCGACTGTATTTAAATAATTTCGAAATTTAGAAACAGGACTCAACTGGTGCGAATAAATGGCAGACGAAAGCTCGATATTGACTTCTTCACTGTTACGATTCATTATTTTTTGTTGCTTACAATACACTGCTTATGCCAAGCTATATTGTTACAGTAAGTCCCTTGCTGATTCTTCCACAGGAAATATTAACAAATTAAGTTGGTATTGACATGGTAGATAGTTAGCTTATCAACGGCGCTTTATCGAAAAGACGTTTGATTTTAAATTTTCCGTTTTAGCTTAAAATTAAAGTTGAAATGTTAAATCCTCATTTGACTTTTCACATTTTAGCCAGCCAGGCACATCCCGACAGTGGTCATCATGACTGCATCCTACCTGGCCTCAAATACTATCACGTGTAATTCATTTTACCTCAATACCTCAATTGCAATTCATTTCCTAATATGTCAGATATCACTTGTGTTGCGGCCACAGAAAAATTCGTGGTCTACACCCCGAACCTTTGCCAAATCACGGCCGTCCATTACCTGCTGGGTGCATTTGTAAGTACTAACTTATAACCTGAGGAAGTTAGATTACGGTATTTTTCTATTTCAGTGGCACTTAACGAAGGTCCAGGACCCGCTACCACGTGTCCAGTAAAGAGAAATTATTTACGTATCGTGGAGGGCCAATATATGTGTTGTACTGACCCGGCAAAAGGTTGTTAGAAATTAACAAAAAATCGTTAAATTGGCTGAATCATTTAGGTACCGGTGTGCAAGCCGGTTCATACTTATCCAACTATGGAATGGGTAGCCAGTATGGAGTGAATAACCAGTATGGACAAGGTAGGTTATTATTAAAGTCTTGGTTCACCAATTCCAAAAATAATTTTTCGGAAGTCATTGTTTCATACTATAACTAAACTTTAAGGAGGCTATCATAGCGCTTACGTTCCAAGTCTGTTAACCAATCAGCCAGCTACCATTCAAGGGCGCATGATGAATCCTATGGCTGCCGCGCAGGTATTTTTTAAGTTTTCATGCTTTAATTCAGACCGATATACTAGTGAATTGTTTTTTACATTCCTCGCCGATATTTATTAACTCGTAATTAGATAGTTATATTTTAGAGCAAATTGATGGGGTGAAATTTTTTATATTTTTCAGTTAGGTCTCTCTGCAAATGGTCTGCCGTTGCAAAATCTTCCTGGCACTCCCACGAATACTTTCGGTGGCTCGCAAAGTCCTTCAGTTTTCAATGATGCCCGATTCACAGCACCCTTACCCGCTCGACGTAATTTTTGATTAAGTATTGGTCTTTTTACTTTCATACTTATCATTTAGGATGTTCAAATGTACAATCGGCAACAGGAGACGCCGATTGCGGTTTTGATACAGCTAATCGGTGTAATGAAGGCATATGGCGGACAATTATGCATGATCAGTGCCCAGGTTTGTTTATCTTGTTAAAAGAGAAATAATAATAGCTGTATTTTAGCAGCATGTATGGCTTTAGGAGTGTTGGTTCCTGGATGCAGTATAGGCTAAACGAAGGAAGGATGAGGAAAATGTGTATTTATGATTGAATTTACTGAAAATTATAATTATTATGAAAATAAAACTTTAACATCTCAATCACGCAGACTAAGAACTTTTAATATTAACACGCAAATATGCGCAATGAGCGTATTTGCTACAATACGGTTATTTTATAGATGTGTGCTTAAATTGTAGAGTACGGACTGGGCTAAAAATGTTTTGTAATTCCAGTTTGCTATTCTAGAAAGGACCGGCCTTTTTCTCATACGGTATGGTATCGTATGGTATGTCTTATGTATATATCTTTATAAGATGAGGTTTTACAAAAATATTTTGTGCTTTTTAGAAATATGTGTGTTAAAGCGATGTAATTTTTCAGAAGATTCAGATCAATATACAATTTTGCCTTTTAGCAAAGATATTTTATTCATATCCTTCCTGATTCATGATTTTAAAAATGTCTAAAGTCAATAAATACAGTAACCCCCAATGAACGCCTTGCGCATCAGCTCATCATCAAAACGCGTTAATCGGGGGAATACAGTATATGAAAATTTTGTATTCCAATATTCGAATAAAATAATAAACGAATAAAATCACAGCCAAAGCACAATTGTGAAAATATCGAACATTAATGCATTTAAGAAACATTAAAAATTGAAACATTAAAAATGTTGGGACAAGACTAGAAGAATTACAATATATAATCCATACATATATTCTAAAATACTCTTTATATCTAACAAAATACACCGCTCACTGTACACCGTCTTACAATTTTAATTTTGCAAGTACTACGGCTAACTTCTACGCATTAAATCCTTCGACAATATATTTTAAGCAGAATTGAAAGAACTTCCTAAAAAGATTTTCCGCTTTGTCGTTATATCTATCCTGGAGAATTTCCTGAATCATATAGAGAAAAGGCCCTTCCAATTGTTGGAAATCGTCAAATTTCATGCCTGACACCTAAAATAATGCAAAATAAGTATACCAACATTTGAAAGTAAAAGAACATTATTTGCTTTAATAACTGTTTAATATTTATTGAATTAACTCCTATTGTACATAAACGACCGAGTTTCCCGATAAAACCATCTTGGTCTTATGTGGGAAAATTCATGATTAATCGTAGATTGCTTTAATAATGAACAATAATAATGCGTAAAACGATACGAAAAATATGCAAAAATGCAACATATATTATGAGAAATGTTTCGTCTCCGCGTTTTTGATAGTTCTTTCAGTTTTTGAACTTAACACCCTGAATACTTTTGTCCAAAATTGTAGATAATTTGGTCAAAATAAATTTTGTTCTAACCGAAATTTCGTGATCGCTTTTCGATTTTAAATCATAGAATGGAAATGGTAAACTTTTTTAAGTGGAAGTTTCTGAATTTCTGATGAGTGAATGTCAAATTTTGGGCTAATATGTGATTTGGTTTGAAGCTGTGAGCCTTTTGAAATGACAGCAAAATATTAGTTGTGAAATTAATCACATAACGCAAAAAGACGAAAGTATTGCTCTTAGCTTCCAATTTGGTTTTATTAAAAATGGAGTGGTAAAAGATGTTATCTTTACAGCTTTTTAGTTTAGAAATTATTTCTTATGAAATGAGATCCCGATTTACATTTTTCAGAGGTTATTTCTGTGCTCTAAATTTTGTTTGCATTATCGAATTAAAAAGAATAAAATATACCTTAATTCTGTGCGTTTTTCCCACGGCTGAAAGCCTTTGGCACGCCTGTGTGGCATCGGCAGGTGTTTCTTCTACTGAATTAATTACGTCATCAAAGATCTTGAGGTAGGAATTAGCAATCGCCTCAAAAGCTTGCTCACTGCATTCTGGGCTATCGATATCGATACTTTTCAATTTTGGGTACCGCATTTTGTTGTCTGGGTTCGTTTTGAGATATCTAAAATCACAATAATTAATATAGCAATCAATAAAAAGCAAATCAGTCATTTTTATGAAAATTTGTTCACTTTTACGTCAACTTGAGCCGTGATTCACCATATCTAAGATATCCCCGTATTTAATTTAGGCCATGAATAAATTTGAATCTAGGGAGGTTCCTATTCGACATTATGGGGGTCACTTCACTTTGATCCCAGTGCCGTAGGTGCCCGAAACCGGTGTCAATCGCCTCCATTTCATGAGAGAAGTCCGAAAAGCACAAAATTAGGGTGGAGAAATGCAACTAAAGCTTATTATGCCCTGGGGCGTTTTTCCAAATCCATGATACCCCCCCTATGGTTCCAAAAAAATCCAAAAAATTTTTTTTCGCAATTTTGCCTGAAAACGGCTAATTAGGGGTTTTCGACCATGCTGATCACGAATCCGAAGGAATTTTCAAGATTGGATCACACCATTCCGAGATATGGCCTCAGGGCATATATCCAAGCCTAATCCTGCACAGCAGCCTAAGCCCCAAGCCTAAGTTCGGGAGTCTGTACAGCAGCCTAAGGGCCTGTTCGCCTAAAGGGGGGCCTAGACTAAGTCCGATTGGTGCGTGCACAGCGCCTAAGGGGCCACAGCGCCTAAAGCCCCAAGCCTAAGTTCGGGAGTCTGTACAGCAGCCTAAGGCCATATCTCGGAATGGTGTGATCCAATCTTGAAAATTCCTTCGGATTCGTGATCAGCATGGTCGAAAACCCCTATTAGACGTTTTCAGACAAAATTGCGAAAAAAAATTTTTTTGGATTTTTTTGGAACCATAGGGGGGGTATCATGGATTTCGAAAAACGCCCCAGGGCATAAAAAGCTCTAGTTGCATTTCTCCACCCTAATTTTGTGTTTTTCGGACTTCTCTCATGAAATGGAGGCGATTGACACCGGTTTCGTGCACCTACGGCACTGGGATCAAAGTGAAGTGTAGCCACATTATGTTCAACACTTTTCAATTTGTTAAATTCGCTTTATAATTTTTAAACAAATTATAAATAAAATTCCTAAATGCTTAGGAAAAGTGATCAAAATGAATTTTGGAAATAAAAACCTTTAATCACCAATTTCTTTTAATGAATTTTTGTTACATTGTTATAATGTTCGTTAAAGGATGGTTTCTTGTAAAATGTCACAAATTTTGACTTCGTAATAATACCGTTAAAGAAATAAGTCAATCATGTGATATATAATAATTTCATTTGTGTTTAACGTGCGTAAAGGAGCGTAATAACACTCTAAGAAGTTTTAGCAGAACATTGGTGAGGTGGCATTGCATGCTCACGTGTGCGCAAAAGGGACAAATATCCAGCTTTTTATTCGCAGTGAAAAGGTGTTATTATGCATTCCGTTGTGTTCAAACACATTCTCATGCGCCATTATATGCAACATTCGTTTTGTATGTGACACTAAAATTACTTAAAATACAATTTTGGATAGCATCCAAAAATGGGGAATTCTAATATTTCTGATTTTTACTTTCTAATACGCTGACTTTCAAAAATAAAAATATAATACTTGTAAAACATCATTTTAGCGCACTGTGCCTCGTTCCTTTTCACAGTCTTCCAATAATTTTTCATAGTAAACAGTTCGCGGAAATTCGCATAAGGCAAGCGGCGATCCACAACTACAGTGTTGCTTTCTGTCGCGCCATTGGCATCACCGTTCGTGAGATTTTTTGATATCCCATTATTTAGAGTTGGTCGACGGGCGGTGACAGCTCCGCCACTCTTACTGGCCCCAGAACCCATAAATGAAGAAATTTCGACCGAGAAAATAGTGAATACGCTGAGAAAGGTCAGTCCAATAGGCAATAATTCATGGCGAGTGAATACGAAGCGAGTAAGTGAAAGTGACTCAGGAAGCTATTTTTCATAAATTAATAAAATAACAAATAGTAACGATTAAATCGCTGCCAAAAGCGCAAAATGTCTACAGAAAATATACCGAACAAATTAGTTTTTGGCTGAGCTTT
The DNA here is from genome assembly GCA_022814885.1 of Ditylenchus destructor. Lineage (NCBI taxonomy): Eukaryota > Metazoa > Nematoda > Chromadorea > Rhabditida > Anguinidae > Ditylenchus > Ditylenchus destructor. Next base: position 91,576 of record JAKKPZ010000173.1, read on the forward strand.
GGATAAATGAATATTGAATTGTGCCGGGAGTCTAAACCAGGACCCAAATTGTGTCTTGACAGGAAAACAGGGAGGAAATAATGAAAGGATTTACTGGCTACTGCCAAAATCAAAGTGCGAAGTAATGAAGGTGGGCAATTAGATGGGGCGAACGATAGCCGGGCTACTTACAACGGATTAACTCACCCCTCCAGGGACAAATAAAAGGTTGGTTTGGAATGTGCATTGGAAACCGCGCGAGGCGGTAATTAGAGGTGGGGTGGCAATTTTATTGGGCTGACTACGGCTCCGGCGGCTTGCTAGAAGACCCAGTGACACTCCTTGCTTGTAGCGACATTCCCATAAAGGTAGGCGTTAGACGGCAGTCGGTGGGAATTTGCTAACACAATTCAAGGGAACACAGAGGACATAGGTGGTTTTATACCATAGGTATGTATTTATAGAAGTTCGGTACTTCAAGCATTAAAAAACTAAAATTATAGGTACTAGAGAAGTAAATTATAGCACTCGCGAACCACACAGAGTAAATTATAGCTTTCTATGAGAGGTTCGTTAAATGTAATTTAGCTGTGGACTTAAAATGAATCATTAATCCTTTCACTGCAAATGGTTTCACTCTCAAATTGTAAGAGAGCTAACGATTTTAAACATCGCCGATTTTATATTCATTTTCATCCTTCCTGAATTTAAAGATTTTAGCTGCCGAGCTACATTTTAGTATTGTTGTAAACGGTATCCATGGATAGTTTAGAAATTTTTTGCTATATTTAACATTTGCTGCAGCTTTTAATAAAGTTAAAGTTTTATGTTTCCAAATTGGGAAGCTTCTGTACTTCTTTTCAATAATCAACGATGTTGAACCCTTTTACGGTTTCCGAGACAAAATTCCCTTAATGGAAAAAAAGTCGTCTGAAATGCAGCATAAAATACAGAAACCTATTGGAAAAAGCGGAAATTGAAGCAGACTACAATCCCAAGGATGGATAATCATTAGAGCCAATTAAGTTTGTACCAAGAATAGAAGAGGCAGAAAATTTACCTGGAAATCCACCTACAATTCACTAACGGTTCAAAGAATTGTCAAGGATAGCAAATTAAAAATCATACAATAAAGCGATCAAAAGTCTACGCAATTTGGGAAATGTCAAGAGATTGATAAACTTCGCTGAGAGCCATTTTTAGACAAAGTAATCACAATCTACGTAAATTTCACACACGTTCCCACGCAAACTAATTGTTACTTCAAAACTTTTTCTCGACACACATCTTAGCAGTCAATAATTATAGACCAATCCGAGAATGCTGCAGTGAGATATTAAATAGAAGTGTAATTTGTATTATAGATTTCGTCATTGACCAGCCAGAGATTGGTTTCTGTTCGTTCGCCAGAACCTGGCGATATAATTTGGCTAATTGCTAGATGATGTTTAAACAATGACGTTTGGGGAGTATCGAAAAGAAGGCAGGAGGGTGGTCGAAATTTGCCCGGATAATTGAATTTCTTAAGAAAATTTGTTGTGAAAGTATTCCACAAATTTCAGGATTGGAAATTAAAATATTATACAATTATGAGATATGCAACTGTTGGTATATTGCGTGAATTTGTCAAGTACTCAGTTTTAAGTGATTTTTTATGATTTTCCTTTTTATGAACGTATACGAAAATATGCAATATACATTTGAGCATAGATTTATATAACTTCATATTAATAATAGTCAGAATTATAGTTATAATTTCCAACTTCGACGGAAATGATACATATAACTAAATTTGAGAAAACAAAGTTTCGTAAAATAAATTTGCGGTAAATAAAATAGAGATAACCATTATTTATAGTTTATGAGCAATTATTTTCTCAGGAAATTTACTGAATAAAAACTAATACGTACTTAAATTTACGATATCAAAAATTTTTAATAATATTAAAATAATTACACGGTTCCAACAAATTTTAAATCTTGTTCCCTATTTTTATATTACTTTGCCACCGAAATTACTGCGAGGAAATTTAATAAACACAAATGAAAAAGAAACATTCAATTCAGTGCATTAGTCAGTCGAGTTTTTAAACTTTTTATAATTACTCGCAAGGGATGTAATTTAATATTGAATTGTTCCGATAAAATCCAGAACTTTGCAAAAATATTTCACAACGAAGATCATTTGTGTGCAAAAAGTACGAGATATTGGAATAATAAAGTTAATTTCATCAGGAAATAAAAACTTACACTAAGGATACAAATTTTAAATAGAAAGAAAAAACCAGTAAGAAATTCACCTGTACAGAAGAATTTTGGCGGCTTCTTTCGATTTCCGGCCCACTGACTTCCAATAGTTCTTCAGCGTGTAAAAGTCACGGTAGCAGTCAAATCCTAACCGTTTATCCAACTCTTTAACTCCTGAAGTGGGCAATGGATCGACGTGGCCTAAAGAAATTTCTTGATGTTCTTGTCCGATTATACTGAATAAGCGGGATGAAACAAACCTGAATCGGTGGAACCAGCTGTCTTTTTAAGTTTCTTAAACACTGGCATCGTAAAATAGCGTCTCCTGCAAATAAAGCATTAAAGGCTTAAACACATCTATTGACTCATTTCACAGAGAATAACGCATTACATAACAGATTATACAATATTGATTTTAGCGGCTAAAAATGTTATGGAAGAATAAACCGGAAATTTTAGTACTAATTCTTTTAGTAATAATAAGATCCGGACGAGATCCGTAAATGTGTTTTGGTAGTATTATGTCAATAACACTTTGTTACAAGGAATACGTTTTATGGGTATTGGGTGAGCGAAGACCATTGCTCGATTCAAAAGCTGAATCTGAGATATGATTTAAATGTCGCTCTTAACTTTTTAATTTTGGTTTAAAAATAAATCGACATAATTATCAAATTTCGTGGGCACTTGAAGATCTATTTGAGGGTGTAGTCAAAATATGTTCAGTAATTTTTAAATTGTGTCCTATATTTGTGAAATACTCGGAATAGTTGCCACAAATATATTAGTTTATAAAAATTTAGAGATATTACGTCGAACAATATAGGAAACTATGCTCGGAACAGGTTTCCACTGATAGGATCGCTCAAAATAATGCATAATATGGAGAAACCAGTCAATATAAAATAGCGAATGAAACAGTAAAATATAACACGCGAATATTAAACTACGCCGACAACAGGGCAAAGAGGATTCCACATTTTCTTCCTCCGACAAATAAAATATTCCTCTCTTCTTTGCATTCCTTTTGGAAATTGGTGGGGCTGGGAGTCTGGCCAGGGCCTTGGTCCTCGGCCAAGTCTCTATTCATGCAGAAAGGCGAGACTGCGAGAAATTTTCTACATCCGCCGAAAGTATATCTCGTTTCATCAAATGTTTCGCCGTTGCACTGCGAGAGGGACACAACAATGAGGCAATAATGACGGCAGAGAGGGCGGAGAAGGCACACAGCGGAAAGTAAGTGTACTGGGATGAGCATTGAGGGTGCGCACCGCTCGCAGTTAGGATAGTTCGAGAAGGACTGAATTACATTACAAGAAAATTATTTGAACGTGAAGATTGGCTTAAAGTTGCAACCCAGTATAAATGTCTTTTGGTAAGAAAGTAATGAAGGGAAATACGCTCGTGTAACTACGTTAGAATGGAAAAATAACCAAGAAATGCTATTAGTTCTCCACATCTATAATTCCCTCATCACACCTATTGCGAATGCTATCCAATATAAGCGTGGTTTTCAACTCGGCTTTTTGATTAGCGTCAATGGAGTACCTTTTTGTTGAATTTCGATGCCCAATGCTTACAGTGTATCTTGATATTCATATTTCTATAACATTGGCGCCAACTGAAAACTTTATGTTTCGAAACGTTGTCTCATTGTTTGGAATAAAAATAAGGTTTATTACTACACATCTAAGCAGAATAAATAAGGGGTATACTTTCAAAATAATCAAATCTGACAGTAAATCGCGTTCGGATAAACCCGAATCGTCCGCTTATGTCTTTCCGAAACGTGCTGATATCGACCAATTGTTTACATAAAATATATGGAAAACATATGTGCGTCATTGTCCAAAACTAATTTCCTTCCAATCATTTTTCACAAAGGGGGCCAGAGCAAGATGGAGGGTAGGATGTGTTCAATATGGAACGCTCTGCGAAACACCAAATTGTCCCAAAGACAATTTCCGTCTCCCACGTCGAAATATTTCAATATGTCCGTTTGTTTTGAATTCATGCTATCGATTATTGTAAAACTACTAAAATTAAAACTGTTTATATTCTAAGGGGTAAATTGGCGTAACAGAGTCGGGGTTTCGTCAAAAAAATTATCAAAGCATCATACAAAGCGGAAAGCCTCAATGTGTGTTCTAATTGGCAGACCTGAGGGCATTCATTGCGAAGGTCATGGAACCCACTCGTCAGAGCTAGCAGTAAAGATTTCACCATAAGGAAGACACTGAGATTTTATAATTACAAAGAATTTCAAAAAATTTTGCATATAAACACGAATTCTAAAAAAGAGTCCATATTTGGATTTGCTCGGATATACGTAGCTAGGATTATAAGACGATGAATAAAGTATTGCGTATATTAATACTTATTTTAAGTGTTTTCGTTTTAGTTTTGATTCAATGAATGTTTGATTAATTCTCGAGGAAAATAAGTATTACTAGAAATGCCCTATTATATAATTGCCTTCTTCGTTGAGACTTGGGTAGATAAATTTGAGATACTATTGTTATGGTCTAATGGATTTGTTTAAGGATTAGAGAAATGGCGGGCTTTCCTATTAAAAATATGGTATAGTTTGGAACAACTAAATAATTGGTCGTTGACTGAAAAATATTTTTATTTTGTTTAAAATAAATGATTTTTATGAAGCCTACGATAATTCCCGATGTTTATCGAAAATAATCTTAAAGCCAATCGTCAACATTATTTAAAATATATATGGTGGGCAGATTTTATGTAAACTTCTTGAAAATTCCAATATGAACCTGACTTACGAAATTATAAGTATGGTGTAAATTTATAGCAAAATTAGATAGTAATTGTAACCAAAGGTCTTATTCGGTTGTAAGTTTTACATCTCAGTAAGTGACACAAGGAACCCATAGGTGTGAAAGTATTGTCCTGGACCCACTTCGTTAATTTTTAATAGCGTTAAACAAACATTATTCGCCTACAAATAATCAGTGGCTCAAACGCTCTTGGCTCAAATGCCCTTCGAGCCAAATGTCCTTCCAACCACAATGGAATTGGCTTAAACCGAGACCAGCATCAAAAGGCACTGGAACAAGTGAGCAGCGTCAGTAGTGGCGTCGCATAAAGCACCCGTAGAATGCCGAAGGTGCCATTGTGGTGGGAATTCTGAGTCTCTTTCACGTCAGGCACAGGAAAGTGGCCTAACGAGCCTGGTGGCCCCCTTTGTGTAGAACGAAATTCTTCTGCCTTGGCTTCATTTCCGCCAACCACCGTTCACCTACTTTGGTTGGCAAGGTCCACATAATGGATCTCTGCGGGTTGTCAGGCACTACGCCCTATATGGACCTAGAGTCCTCTTCGACAGGGCATTATGCAAGAGTCTCCGGTAGAGTCTTGACTTGGTCATGCATTCATAATTTGCGGTATCCCGTCATTACGTGAATGAAAATTAAGGCCGGGTAAATTAATCAAGCAACAAAATGAGGCGCTCACATCAGAAATTAATAAATTGAATACTAACTTCGTGGGAAAAACGTAAAACTGATGACTGTGGTTTAACTGAAACTGGAGGTTAAAGCAAGCTTGCAATCCTTCGGACTGGGTAATTTTCAATGTCCATTAGTTTTGGACACTAATTTTAGAGCTGGCAAATAATTGCTCTGCTCGGAAAATATGCCCACATTCCACGCCATCGCACACCCCAATTATTTCTTATGCGGGCTACGCACATATAGAAAACAATGGAAAATTATTTCCAGATTTTCTTACGTAAATCTGAGAACGAAAACGATCTTTGATTTGAAAATATATGTAGTATGCGAACTAAATTCGAAGACTTTAGAATATATCAGTGTTAGTCAAATCCTCTTATATATTGAGAGGAAAACATTGCAGCTGTTTTACGAAATAAAAAATAACAGTAAACTGGACAAGGTGAGCCACATGTATAACTTGTTATTTTAAATTGCATTTAGAAATTAATCTCACTAACCATTACACAAGACCTTATAAAATCATGGAATTTTATAAGAGATATTTTTCCATAAATTCCATGCCCATTTCCGGAAATTGCGCAAATATGATTCCTGGTATTTTATTTGTTGCTATTATTGGCATCGTCTGAAAATAATAATCACCGGATATAAATGCCATGCGGCAAAGGTTAGGAATGTGAGTTCCGAATCACGCAATCCTTACTACGTATATAGTTAAAAAAATTTACCTTCACAGAAAAACCTCAGCTGAAAATTATACGTGGTTAGTAAAATAATTATTTTATACATTCTAAGTAAAAGTAAGACATCCAGCAACAGATGACTTCTTGATGCTGTAAAAGCATTGTGTTGCCTTGTTGTCCAATAAAATATTATGTATTAATTTTATGCTTTCGTAAATCGTCTTTGAACCTGCTACTCAAACATTTATTTCATCACCTAAAATCAATACAAAAAGGAACGAAGCAAAGTTTTATACTATAAATAGGAAGGCAGAGCTATGATGCGTATGACACCGCAGCCATGCTGGGTAAACTTAAACAGCCCAATTTGTGAATACGGAAAGTTCTGTATGGAAAGTTCGCAGATTTGATATTTGAAGAGAGGAAATAGTAACGGTTTTAAGTCACTTTTATTACCAAGATTGTATCGATCGATATTTACTTCTCATGAATATTTGACTCAATCACACTTATATGGGCAAATGCTCAGTTTCCGCACAGCAAAAACAAAATGCGTTCTATGGCGTAAACAACGCAGGAAGTTCGTCTTTGTAAATGAACATATTCTTGGCCAATATCTTACTAAGAAACAATTCTCGGATCTCGTGCGGACGGTCTGCACCGAAACATTTTCATACTTAACCACTATATACTTCTTGAAGTTATTTTATTTTATACATTTGTTCGACAGTTTTTGTCGACTTAGCCAAGTGAATGGCCAAATCATTTGCCCGGTCGGCTTTCAATCAGCTGGAGGTGATTATTTTGTATTAAAATGTAAATTCAATTTCGAAATATTTGCGAACGTTTTTATTCGTAGAAAATCAACACAACTTTTGAATGTTCGGTTAGATTATAAATACGAATTTGCATATTAAAAATTTCATACGAGAACGATTACTTTTTCTTTGCATAACATTTTTCAAACATTAGCTTTTCTTTGCATGTTCCGTATTTATACTCGTTTATGCCGAACTTTGTTACAATCGATGAATAAAAAATATGTTAAATCCTAGCATGCGGATCAGGAATCATACAATGTCCTATTACTCTTCCACCGTTTCACTGCACTCGGGGAGTTTGCTGTAAGTGATATTCTGAATTATTTTTAATAGGGAATATCGTACTATTATCCGTCCTCGGGTGTTGTGGCCCTTTGAATTCGCGGGTTGTTAAAGCAGGCGCAGTAATGGAGAAGAGTGCCTTGGCATGCAGGCCAAGAGGCTTTTCGAGACAATATGATGGAGCCTCTTAAAGAGTAAATCGAGCCTGCTGAACCCAAATCCGGGATCAGATTTGAACTTTGATCTTTGAACTTTTCCTTCAAAATATGGAAAATCACAATTTTAAAGGAAAAAGTTCAAAAATCAAAGTTCAAATCTGATCCCGGATTTGGGTTCAGCGGGGTCGATTTACTCTCCAAAGGTTTCATCATATTGTCTCGAAATGCCTTAAAAAGCCTCTTGGCCTGCATGCCAAGGCACGCTTATCCACCACTGCGCCTGCTCTAACAACCCGAGAATTCAAAGGGCCACAACACCCTAGGACAGATAACAGTATCCTCCAAGTCTGAAAATAAAACCTCGCTAATTCTACGCCCGCAAGCGTAAACTAGTCAATTTCAACGGCGGCAATTTGAAGCGTAAATAAAAGAAGGTCGAGGTGTTAACCATTTTGTGGAGATGCGGAGATGGAGAGAGCCGTCTGGGCTGTCTCCATCTCCATAAAATGGTAAACACCTCGCCCTTCTTTTATTTACGCTTCAAATTGCCACCGCTGTTTTTGTGGCTTGGAATAATATATATAAATATAATAGAATTAGCGAGGTTTTATTTTCAGACTTTGGGTATATAAAATTTTTAGGTCGAGATCAACGTCCGCTTTCACAACGCATTGGTCCCACTTTTTATCCACCAGGTCTCGGGGGCATTGGAGGAGGTATTGGAGGGGGTATTGGTGGTGGAATAGGCATCCCTGGGCTCGGTATTCCCGGATTGGGAGGACTGGGGGGTTTTGGTGGTATAGCACCAAGCCCAATAATCATTATTCCGGGATTGGGTCTGGGTAACACTGTTTCTGGGTTGGGAACAGGGCTTAGTTCTCTACTTCCCCTTCTAGCACTCTTAGGGAATCGCTATCCCGGAGGAGGTTATGGTGGAGGTTTTGGAGGAGGCTACGGAGGAGGTTTTGGAGGAGGTTTTGGTGGAGGATACGGTATAGGCTGTGTGGATAGAGCCCTCAACGTGAGTTTAGTTCGAAAACAAGCTTTTGGGAAATTTAAGAAATGCTGAGGAGGGCAACTGATTTCAGATAACTCTTCACTTTTATAATTTCGCTGAGTTCAGAAACTTGGGAGTTTGAATTGGCGCCAGTGGCATAGCACCATTAACCTTTGTTTTACAAAGGCAAATGGTTCTTTGCAAATGGCGCTAATTCAAACGCCTAAAAATTTCAGCGCAGTGCAATGGTATATCGAATACTGGTTTGTTGCGAAAATTCGCCTTAGTTTGAATATCAGTGCTAAAATTAGTTTCTGCGTGCACTAAAAATATTTCTAAAAATTCTAAACTTAAATTGCGTTGGTTTTAAATGATACAAAATATCATCACTCACAAGAATCAGAATCACTGATAAAATGAAGTTTAGTGCATCCAATACACTTCCTACTGTTTCCAAGCGATATATGCGCGCTGTATGTCTGAAAATTGTGCTCGAACTTGTGGACTGTGTCGAGGTGGATTCGGAGGTGGTACTGGGTTCCCTGGAGGTGGCCTCTCCGTTAGCATTGAAGTCCCTGGATTTGGCAATATTCCATTGCCCGGCTTAGGGAAACGCAAGAAAAAGTAATAAAAACGAATTCACTTATTGATATCCCTGCCAGAATTTAGATTGATGTTGTTATATATTTCTATTCTCATTAATATTTGTAATGTAGTTTGATTTCGAACGACTTAAATATCATAAGATTTATGCTGGGTGCAATAAGTGCTCATAATTATTTGAAAACCAGCTACGTTTAAAATTTAATTTTTCTTCAAAAATTAAAAATAAACTGTAGAAGTTGAAAAAAAAAGTTAAGTTTCGTAGTTTTGATAGCGTCTAAAAGCTTGTTCTAAAAGTAACTTTCAAAAGTATCTAAAATGGGAGAAAGAATTATAATATAGTGATGAGCAAACGATGTTTGTGAGGCAATCCAAACATTTGATCATCAAACATATGCGTTATTTGTATCGTTTTTTAATGAAGACAACATTGTTTCTTAAAATCTACTAAAGTTGATTTCTATTTTTGAAGTCTGAACCCATCACATCCAGCGTAAATGTTACATGTTGCTAACTAATTTTGATGTAAAACGTGTACAAATTTCTGTCATATGTATTACATGCAAATACAAATTTCAAATTCTGCTATCTCGTAGAACTCTATTTAAGCGTGACGGAAACAAAGAATCGTTTACCAAAAATAAACAATACCAATTTATTGACTGATTTCTGACTTTCAAACAAAAGTAGCTGAGTGGAAGCGAGAGAGAGCCTAGCCATATTTTATTTGCTATTCATCAAAATCCAAACAAAGGCTCCGTCATTAAATTGAAACTCAAATGAATCACTCACTGTTTTTTTCCGACAATCGACTAAAACAACGAATATTATAATGATTAACTTAGCAGATAATTCTGCCAAAATGCTACCTTCTTGCTCGTTTATTGAAACTTCTACCAGGCATAATTTTCCAGGAATTCGACAGCACAATTCTCGTAACCCAAGGATAAGAGCTTCATTTCTTCGGGTACATTTCCACAAAAATAAATCAAGGATTTTATTAAAATTTGCTTGCCATCTTTTGGTACTAACCAGTCTATGGCATCCTGTTTATACCCAGCTGGCAATTTGTCCTGTTGGATTTGTATTCGGAGGATGTAAGTCCAACAATTGTTTTGTATTGTGTTGCTTTCTGTAAATTTTTAGTATGTGGCCTGAGCGGAGGTGCGTTTCTCGGCGGGGCCTGCCCCCTTTCTTTACCTCCATTCCACTGCATTCGAGGGTCGTGTTGTAAGTTTGTTATAAGTTCGTTTTGAATGCTGGTTTAATAATCAAAAACCAGTGTAATAAAATTAGGAAAATTGTATGATGGTTATGGTTTGTCTTTGATCCTTTGAAACTACCAACTGTATTCTGCAAAGTGTATTAGTGTTGACATATCCAACACGCAAGCATCCTTAATTAATTTTACGTGGATTTCCACGCAATAGCCAAAGAACTCACCCATACGGTCGCTTTCAAATGTTTACTAATAGATTTTAGAGCATGTCAAGGAATTTCCGTGTCTGAGAATTTAAATGGCACAAATCGCATGCACCTTTTTGTAGTTTCGTAGGCAAAAGCTAAATTGTATTGTTTTTCTATACGTTCATTGAAGAGTAGCATTTAGTGATTGTGCAAAAATAATAACAAAATTTGAAGGATAAATGCTGAAAATAAAATTATATTTTAAAATATATTTTGAAATTTTCAAACGTCTATATCGAAATGCGTGTGCGTTTTCTTCACTTTAATGGCGATAGGATTTGGGAAACTTTTGAATGAAAATATAAATTGTAATAAAGCTGTAAAACGCTAATGAGACAATGAAAATGATAGTTACTCTTTCAGCTCGTATTAAAAATATGAAATATTTTAGGAAATTGTAGGATTTTCCGTTAGAAGTGCTCAAAATCTTTACAACGCAAAGACTTACTATTTAGGCAGAGATGTGCGCCCTTTGTTTCAACGTCTCGGACCAACATTTTATCCGCCAGGTTTAGGTTTGGGCCTGGGAGGTATTGGTCTGGGAGGAATTTGTTTTGATCGCGCCCTCAATTGTTATTTGTAAGTACTACGTTCAATATTGGGAGTTTTCTTCCAGGAATATTTAATTGCTGTTCATTGATTTGTAATCCCTATAACTTAGATATACGACCTATTGCATCTTGCCAATCTACGCTCTGTGTATGGCAACACATTGCGCGAGAACGTGCGGACTTTGCTTCTCCGGGATAGGCGGCGGAATTGGCGGATTCCCTGGTGGAATTGGAGGGGGGATTGGAGGATTTCCTGGAGGAATTGGAGGATTTCCAGGAGGAATTGGAGGATTTCCAGGAGGAATTGGAGGATTTCCAGGAGGAATTGGAGGATTCGCCGGTGGATTCGGTGGCGGAATTCCACCATTTGGCTAACAGAATGGTTCGAAAAATATTCTACTCCAAAATCATTACGTTGTTTGTAAATCTAGGACAACTTTACATACTTAAATTGTTTCATCGGCGCTAAGCTTGTTATTGTATAACATAAAATGTTTAATCAAACAAAATTATTTTAAATAACAGAACAAAGATTTTCAAATATTATGATACATGACAACGGAATGGAAAGTAATAAAAGTAATTTGCGCAATTATTAGAATAAGATCTTTCTGTAGAAAGCCTGGTAACTTTCGGTGTCAACTGATGTCTCTGCTCTGATTTTCAGGCTCATGTGATGAAAATCAATGAGTTCGTATTGCCGTTCAAACTGAAATTTCACTTAACAATAGCATAGGTAAAGTTCACAATGAAATTTCAAATTAATTAAGATAGAATAGCTTAGGTAAAGTGATTGTATCTTATAGCAATGTAAATATGAAAAATGAGTATGAGCAGCAAATAAGTTACCTCTCTAATGTCGAGATCGACTCCTTTGCTGCCAACATCGAACGACCGCCTTAGGAACTGTTTTAAGTGGAAAATTAGTTTGTTATCTTTGAAAAATCCTTGTTCCATCATGGAATAGCCTAAAATAAATACGAAGGTAACAACGCAGTAGATATATGGTTACCCAGTTTTTGCTTCCATTTTCCCCATTTCGCAACTGATTTTTCTTTCAGAACCACGAAAGTCCTACACCCGATATTAGATATTCTTTTGGAATTTTCGGCATCTGCGCTCTTTTTGATTTTTATAATATACTTCCAAAGCATGTCATAAAAACGGTATATTTTCGCCGCAAAATGGAAATTGTGCAAAAATAAACTTTTCATTAAAATGTAATTCCAAAAAAGCGCCTACCTTCGCTACTCGTTGTCAAATAGGCGACATGCACTCGAGGGTCTCTTCTTGTTGCATTCTTCACTGGCATGAATCCATAATCTGACCGAATAATATTCTTATTCTGGTCGAAATATGTGTGCCTAAATAATTTATTAGCATATATGAAATTACTAATATCAAATAATCATACGTGATATTTACAGTTCTTGCACCAAATTTGGGAATTGGATTAATAGAAAAGTCGATCAGGCTTGGAGCTGGAAGGTCTCTGTCATGGCCACTGGAACGCTCAATCTCCCATAGTCCGATAAATTCTTGAACTGGCTTCAAATCCCATGGCAAATTATTCATGTCATAGCCTAAACGTTTTGGTCATTTTATAGGTAATTCGAGATATGTCTGACAGTTGTTTGTTACTTATTACGGCTATGGATACCGATTCGCTAATTATTTCTAGCGAAATTTATGCAGTTTATAATCAGCTGCAGACAACTATTTTGTTTGAGTTATGAGTAAAATAATGTACCATATTGATATCATAAATAATAGTTTTATCAATTTTGGGAAGGGCGGTTCATTTGATGTATGCTAAATTATAGCTAAGTGTTTTTGGCATATTTTTTGCCCGGAAGGTACTTATTGTAAGCAAAACTCATACTGAGCAGTGACATAGTCGGATGACAAAGTTGATATTTAATATTAAGGTTGTTAATTCAGCGGCTTTTGGCCGTTCGAATAACTTACGATCTTCATACCGGGCGTAGATGCACACCAGTGACGCTAGTAATAGAAAAATCAGAAAAAGGTTTTCCATGAAACTTCTACTTATTCGCTGCATCATAGAAGTATTTCCTGAAAATTAATTATTGTAGGCCACAGAATACTGGTGAATAAAAATAACGGCAGTCTTGAATATTTAAAAAACTATTGTGAAAATGTGGCCTAGGAGCTTATTCTGGTCCTAGTTGACCTGGTTTTATATAAGGACAACAATTTAAGGAATTATATAATAACAATAATATGGGTGTGTCAATTTGTTTGCTAATCGCATCAACCTTTGTTAACCCCATAAGGAAATAGCGAAAGGAAGCTTTGTTCAAAGGCTCCAATCTTGTTCTTTCCCATCCCCTCGGGGTGGGTCGGTTCAAAGAAGAAGAAGACAAAAGACGCAAACGAGTAAATTCGTGGGCGAGTCATCATAATTTGACTTTTGATTGTTTTAGGCAGAAAATTCAACGAGAATCGATAGGTGGCCTGATCGAAATTAGGAGAATAGGGAAAACTCGAACACCAATGGTTTAAATAATTTGTATTGAAGATGAAAGTATTGCAAAAGGGAGACGCGAAGGACAGCGGAGATACAATGTTGCAAAAGATATTGTAATCAAAGTTCAATCAAATTTATAATTTTAACATTACTTATCCGAAAATACGTAAAACGTTCAATATATAGTGCATTCTGAAGACCAATTTCAAGAATTTTAGAAATGTAGTTATGGTGTAGACGTTGTTCAGAGTAATGACTACCGATTATCGTGTCACATAAATAAATTTTAAAGCAGAACTGACAAGTTTGTAAGTTGCATTTTAATTGCACATTTGTGAAATCAAAGGTAACTTCACGTCACTTCTATACTTTCTTACGAACAACGCAGAAGCATGGAAGCAATGAGAATTACACAAAATATGCAATTAAAATGAATTCAGATTGCACTTCAAAATATTTTTGTGACACAATAATCAAAAACAATTACTTCGAACTTAATTTGTATAAATAAACACTGAGGATGGGGTACACCGTTATGCATGGACCTACTGTGAAACAAAATATGCTTCGCATTTGCTTTGTTTTTCTTCTCTAATTAATCATTGAATAGGACGCTAGGAAAGATGGATATGTCACTTTCACATATCACTAAACACGTACTGAATTGTTTCCGTACTGATATTTAAGGAGCTTATCCAACGAGGTTCTATCTGGAGTGGTGTACTACTAATTTGGAGTAATGTTGGGACACATGACATGACTTCGTTTATATAGTTCTTTATTTAGAGACTATGTTTAAATCCAGAAATTGAATTATATTCGGATATTGGAAATCAATGAATCAAAAAAGAATCATAAGCAAGGGTGGACGCGGACCGACTTTTTACCCGGTCCGGACCGCGGACCGCACCGGAAGTAAATTTTTCTCAAAAAATCTGAAAAAATTTTCCGAGATCAAATTTCTTAAAAATTGTAGTTTTTATTAGTTTTCGGCATTTTAAGCTTAATTAGAACATTTTTGCAGTCTTAGTCTTAATTTGCAAGTTGTAGAACTTTAGATGTTTTCCTTGAATTTTTGCCAATTTGTCATAAAAAGTCACATTTTCTGGTGAAATTTTGATAATTTTTCAAAATTAGCGTAAAGTGTAAATGCCTCAAATATTCAGAAGTCTCAAATATTCAATAGGTGTAATATGTCACAAAAATTTTAACGTAGAACATTTTTGAAAAAATTTTATTTGCTTTGTTAAAATTCAAGGAAAGTTCAAGCAAAAATTGTCTAATTTTTTTCTGAACCTTCAAGAATGCACTCGGCCGTGCCCGATAGGGCGCGGCCGAGCGAAAAATTTTGAATATTTTGCCTCAACATTGAAAATTTTCAAAGGAAATTTTCTCCAACCTCACAAAATTTTTCAAAAATTTTCGCAAAAAATTTGGCAAACAGCATATTTATTTTTAATTTTCGCCTGCGGCACAATGATTAGTACTAGTATATACGGTGTCTATGAAATCATTATTGTTTATAAGTTATGCTTGAAATTTGCATCTAAAATTGCGCCGCTGTCTAAAATTACAGCAAAAACTGAAGGATAAAATCGCGCCGCAGGCGAAAAAATTTTAAAAATCTCTAAGATACAATGTAAAGATCAAAGAAAAAAGTTTTTAATATGTGGATTTGGAGATGAAAATTTTCAGTGTTGAGGTAATGTTTAATATATAATTTCGATAATTTTTTTCGAAAATTTCTCAAAAATTTGCACCAAATTAGGCACCTTTTAAAAAATTTTTCGTCGTGCCCGGTCCGGTCCGAAAACGGACCGGACCGGGGGGGGTCGGTCCGGTCCGGTCCGGACCGGCTCAGGGGTCGGTCCGGACCGGTCCGGACCGGACCGGTCCGGTCCGCTCGTCCACCCTTGATCATAAGCATATCTTAGCATATTGAAAAGATAAAGTGCGCGAGTATAAGAAAATTATCAAAATAGCGGGTCAGTATTTATACTGATTTTACATAAAACAAAGGATTGATACTTTCTTTGAAATTCTCGATTTACACGTGTAAATTTGGCGGAGTCGTTCCACATATGTTCCCCTTTAATTGTTCTCGGTATTTGAATTGAGGACGAACTTCTAACAATAACAGAAGCAACAATGGACAATACGCATTAGGAGAAAGGGAAGAAAATCAAACAAACCGGTAAGCGTTTTATTAATTGTTTTCTCTTCAATCGAATTCTCAGCTCTTTCTTCATTTTGGGCGGTGTCGAATAAAAGAGAAGATGAGGGGAGCTCTAAGGGAGCTTGATGCGAAATTGTTATAACTGTAAAATATTAGTGGAATAAGGCAGAGAAAACGTGAGGACAAAAAACGACCGGCTTGTTTTGGCGATTAAAAGCATTGAAGAGGCATTTTGATGGAATAAGCATTTTCTGATAAAAGTTGACATATTTTCAAGAAAGCGACCTCTGGAAAGCAAAATTTAAACAAAATCTACTATCTTGCTGCATATATTGCTTAGCAGCAAACTATGGCACCGACCAAATTGTGTGTATGAAATGTTTTTACAGGTATGCTCTACTTCCGTTTAAGTTTTAACTTAACGAAATCTGTATAAGTTGCTTTTTGAAAAATGTTTTATTTGAATAAGATTTGCCTAGAGCTCTATATCTTTTTTTCGGACTGTGCTCTATAAGCCATTTTCATTTGAAAAGCTAAGATGCAATATAAATTTGTGCAGGTAACATTAGTTTTGTTAATTCATACCAGTTGTTTCTTCTCATACGTATCATGTAAACTATTAGCGCGACATTAACGACGTTTGCGATTTTATGACATTTAGTTTTTTTTTCTGATAGTCTGGCGTCACATAATGCGCTCATGAGCTTCTTTACAGCGCTTATCAATTTCTTCTTTGGTTCATTTGGCAGTTAGCATTGTCCGATATTTTCCCACAATTGATAAATTTTACACTATTGATTAAAATAGCGTCATAGTTTGAACTTAGCTCTTTAACAATTAGTGTTGCAGAAATTTTAATTAGATTCAATCGATAATGGATTTGTGGAAGGGCGGGAAGAGTGTTGTGGTTGTTACCGGCGCCACCGG
The DNA here is from genome assembly GCA_022814885.1 of Ditylenchus destructor. Lineage (NCBI taxonomy): Eukaryota > Metazoa > Nematoda > Chromadorea > Rhabditida > Anguinidae > Ditylenchus > Ditylenchus destructor. Next base: position 108,437 of record JAKKPZ010000173.1, read on the forward strand.
AGTTCTGGGACATGCGTTCAGTTTGCAAATAGCACGTTTAGTAACTCCGGGATCGCATTTGGTTCTTTCATCAAGGTCGTCGGAGAACTTATGCAATCTAAAGGTTTGTTCCTTCTATTAGTCGATTGTAATGCCAGAAGGTTAAAAAAAATTTCTAAATTTTTTGTTGATTCCATAAGTTCAGTAGCATTCAAAAGCATGAATCAGAAATCATACAAAAGAGTACATAAAATTCCCTATATAATAAGCATCAACGTTTTGCAGTAGTAGTATGCTGCGCTCAAAATAGACTAAAAGTTAGGTACCTTTCCGTCGTCAGATCGGGGCGAGTAATAGCTTATTTGAAGGCCCTGAGGCGGCTGATCCCGAATAAAATATCAGACCCGAAATTCAAATTTTGAATTCGGGCCAAAACCGAAAAACGTGCTTTTATGGGTTTTGGCAATGGCAAGTGATGTTTTTTATGTACCCAGTCTATTTGTGAGGCAATTCTGGACCACTTTCCTGTTTACAGTTTTTTGGTTTGGCGCAGTTTTGAAATTTTTTTGACAAAAGCCACTTTATGCCCTAAAAATGACAATTATGAAACCAAGGTATCTACAGGACTGATTTTTTGCACTCCGGGGTTTTCGGATGCGCTGATGACGAATCTGACGTCAGATTCGAGGTTTGTTTTCACGAGGTCATGACTTTCCTGGGCGGGATGTTACTTACGGGTAAACCTAGCGCGGCATACGCCGCGCCGCTTTCCTAATTTTATATAAAAGAACAAAAATTGCGGACATAATTTGAAAGTGAATGATGGTTAAATTGGTCTTTTAGGATGCAATCTTGAGAATAAATCAAGACGTGCAGGTATCCACACTCGAGTGGGATCTGAATAATCCAGACTTTAGACAATACGAAGATGAGCTCCAATCAGTTACTAATACACAGAGAAATTTTGCGGGGTGAGTACTTAAGAGAGTGTTTTCATACGTTTTTGGATTATGTTTGGGTTTAAATTAGTCTGGAAGTAATCATTAATATAATAGTTCCGATCGAAATTGGAAATTCTGCGAAAGTCTAACGCATCAAAAATATTTTAACACTTCCCGCCCATTCTCGTGCTCTATTGCCGAATTTACTCAATAGACTAAATTTCTACCATTTAGCCAACCGATTAGACTACGCTCTGTCAATTCTTTTCACAGCGCTGTCTTAATTCATTGTGCTGCGGAGATTGGTGACTACAGCAAAACTGTGCAACAAATCGGCGCTGATTTAGAGCCCTTAAAGGTAGGAAAATAGTAAGCTTTCTCTTCGTTTATAACTTTCGGATGCAATTAATTTAGAATATTCTCAATGTAAATGTGGTATCGCTTCTGGCCGTTTCGACGGCATTTTTGAACACATTTGGTGGAGGAAAAGCTGCTATGTACAAGGCAATTGTGAATCTTACAGCCCCTTGCGCGGAAAATGCTTACGCTAGTTTTGGCCACGACGCTATTTCCAAAGCAGCTAAGAAAATGGCATTGGATGTTCTGTCAAAGGAGAGACCGGACGTTAAGGTTAGCTTTATGTGCTTTGCAAATCGAGCTATCGGTTTTTTATTAGAGAAAGATTTACGCTTTGCAATTGGACGTGTTTATCAGAAAGCAACGTACAGAAGTTGAAAATAAAATATTTTGAAAAAGACTTCCTTTTTACTTTTCATATTTCTAAATTTTTTGATTATATTAACAGAACATAGTAAAAAGAAGAGTATAATAAATTGAAATAACTTCTAAGCGTAAATTTCGAGTAAAACATAAATATTTTCCACAGGCAGGTTCTGCATTTCAACCCTGTTGCGGTGGAATCACCGGCTTTTTATGCAATACGAGATCAGAGCCACGATGTGGAGGTTAAAGCAGCGTTTCAGTCAATATCGAAACATCACAAAACATATCCAGCGGAGCATGTGGCGGTTGTACTATGTAAAATTTTAACTTCTTATAAACAAATGGACCTACTTTTGTTTTACAGGTGACATTCTTAAGGATTTCCTCTTTGAAAGTGGAGCGGTGATCGGCACAAACGATGTTCCTGTTGCGAATGGTCATAGATCAGTTCTAGCTAATGGAATTTAAGCTCACGTAATGTAGTCATAAAAATGCAGCACTAGTTTGTTTTGTTAAGTTCTTTTTGCTACCCGTTTAATATTACGTATTCAGAATTTATTGTCTGTTATTTCGCTATTTTCAGACAAATATTTTATACCCGTAATGATGATACGATGAATATCTTACATATATGGTGGAAATTGAGTTACATATAACAACATAAAAGCTATTTGGGATCATTTAAAATGGAAACATTAAAATTGCAGTTCACATACGGACATGAAAAATATGTTTACGTAATCCAAGAGTTGGCCACAAAAAACGAAATTTCAATATTATAAGGATACTAACAGCAAAATAAAGAGAAAAACATTAGCAAGTTCATGGAGGAAGACCATAATGTAAAAGAGTTTCCAGCTCGCTGGCATATTTATCTCTGGCACGGAGAAATTTTTGTGAGATCAACCGCGATATGAAGTCGTCCGACTTTATGAATGTGTCCTTATATGGCCAGTTCAGATAAGCATTAGAATTGCCTGGGGTGCATCTACCCTCGTCGAAAATCGAAGTGTCATTACTCTGGTCATTTATTACTAAAGGTGAATGCCAACGACCAAATACCACTTTGTCTCGCCGCCTATAACGAGAAACTATTGCAGGAATATGTAGATATTTTCTAACTTTCCACGTTATTTTCTAAGCTACCCAAATTTCGTGTTAACCATTTCCGTAGCTGTAAAAATTTAAAATATTTTTTCCTGGCCGATAAATTCTTGATTACATTCAAAAAATAATATTTTAACAGATTTTTTAATATGAGTTTAATGCCTGTCCGGAATGATGTCATGTATATAATAAATAATTTACAGGAAAATTTAAAATAAGGAAATTGGGTAACTGACCGCTTTTGCCACCCATGGAGCAAGAAGTCCCTTCCCGACCACTGGTTTTCAGTCAACCATCCATCTCTGACCCAGAAATCGACATATTCTATCAAAATTATGATCTGTCCTCCCCCTCTGACGTCTTTGAGGAGACTTCGATCGCCAAGAACGTATCTCACACAACTCGTATATAAGCTCAAGCCGTTATAATCTTGGGATGTGTGCCACAATCTTTTGCATAGTTTTACCCAATGATTCTCACAGTCTCGGCAGAATCGATCCAGGAATAAACTCTAAATCCTTCTTAGAGTTTAAGAATGCTACAGTATAATGCTTACATGAATAGCGCCGTTGTCTGTGCCGTGGAAGCTGTTTGGCAGGTTGTAGAAATAATTGGCCCAGTCCAAGAGAAAATTTCTGCTGTATTCAGTGTTCCTGAAAGAACAATTTAGACTTATTTGAATGACTGTGATAACCCTTTTCTTATTGTTCGGTTAAAGTAAAACAATTTTACTCGTTAAATGTTTTGGGGCTCAATGCAGACGTATTAAATATTTAAACGAAGTAATTTAAGTTCAGAGCATATAAATTTGAAATTGTTTCTATTTCGTAGCAATTTCAGGCTGCATACATTCGAAGCTACCTAATAGGAATTGCCTAAACAGTACTAACTTAGCAAAATAGCTGCCCGCCATAATCTCGTTTGTGAATATTCTGTCTGAGAAAATCAAATCAAGATTGCCCGCAGTGTGGCGGGCAATATATTCTTCCAGCAAGTGATTAGGATTTATAACAGCCATGTCGGCGTCAATAAATAATGCGTAGTCCACATGCGGATTATCTTGCAAAAGGGTGGCGAGGGCACAATGACGGCGGAACATAAACTTAAAGTGGAAAGTCAATCAATCGAAGTAGGTAAATTAAGCTGTAAATCTTACGTCGTCCTGCGAGCAAGCTTTCGATAACGTGATGTTCGTAGATAAATTCATTAGAAAAAATGGATAACTATGGTACATCGAGTAGCATTGAACTGTCCTGATTGCGAGCTCGTAATCGTCAGAATTTCCCTCAATTACCACAACGATTGCAATGTTGAGTGGCACTAAACTCAGACTGGTTGCCGAAATGCGGTTTATTTTCCATATTATTTCTATTTTTCATAAAATCAGTTTTCCCTGCCACTCTTCTATTTCTCCATAAAATTTCTCCACGTTTTATTTGTCTACAAATTATTTAGCAATGAAGGTAAATTTATTTACCTTCGCTTTAGAAAACACTAAAATGTTTTCTAAAGCAAAAGGTTAATCACGCATTTCCGTCTTTTTCAGTGTATATTGGTAAATGTATTCAAACTCTACCTTTTCCCTTGGGCGATGTCCTGGCATTAGTAATTGGCATAAAAACAGAGCGCGTGTAATAATTTCCGTAAACATTTGCAATATGTCCATGAGTGTCCTCCTCTATGACAATCATAAAAGCCAATAAAAGGACTACAAATAACAGTAATAGAATTTTCGTGGCTTTGCATTTGGGGGCTGAAGGAAATCTCCGATTATGAGTCCACATTAAAAATGTTTGAATAAATAATGGATTTTAAAATTACATTCCTTTTCGAGAATAGTAAACTGTAGTACACTTGGAAATCAAAGCGACGAATTTGATTGATTTTGCACAAATAAATTGCCTCGCAGTTCGTGTTTGTTGATGACATATAAAGCATGATTATTCAGATAAGGAAATATTTGCTTTCCTAAGAAGTGACCCTTTGAAAAAATAATAAGGGTTAAGATCCAGTCATTTGGTCAAGTATGATTTAACAAGAATTATAACATATCAGTACATTTTATAAAATCTCGTGTGACGAATTAGAATAAACTTTGATGGTCTCTGTTTATTTGACAATCCCTATTTCACAGACCTTTCACTCTTTTCCGTTTTTCGCGTGTCAACAACATTGTATAGATGTGTGTATAGGACAGCCGAGCGAGGCCAGCCGAGATATGATCACAGCAATGAGGAGGGTGTTCCTTGCACAAGCGCGACTATCCCGGGAAAGAAGGAGACAATCCCTCGCCCTTCCTCGCTATCAAGTCAAAACTCATATTGGCTGCGTCAGAAACCATTTCGCATATTTCGGCAGTACTGTTCAGAAATTAAAGGGACGCTGCAGACAGTGGGAATCCACACCATCTCGAAATTCTCAGGGAAATATGGTTTTTGGGACGGGATTTTTTGCACTAGGGGGTTTTCGGGGCGCTGAATCGTAGTCTGAGCTCAGATTCGAGATCGGGCCGTCCATATATTACGTGATTCCTGGACGGAATTTCTGAAATTTTCGTCCAGAAATTACGTAATATCTGGACGGTCCCATCTCGAATCTGAGGCCAGAATCGTATTCAGCACCCCCGAAAACCCCCGGGTGCAAAAAATCACGGCCAAAAACGCCTGAAAAAGCCAAAACTGAAATTCCGTCCAGAAATCACGTAATATATGGACGGCCCGATCTCGAATCTGAGCTCAGACTCCGATTCAGCGCCCCGAAAACCCCCTAGTGCAAAAAATCACGTCCCAAAAACCATATTTCCCTGAGAATTTCGAGATGGTGTGGATTCCCACTGTCGTGCAGCGTCCCTTTAAGAAGGACAATTTTGAATTGTAGTTGTCAGCAAAATTGATACTTGCATTTTGTTTTGAAAATAACACTTGAATATTTGCGGAACAATGGATCCCATTCTTCAAACATGATTTCATTGAAGTTCGACCTCTTTTGTTTTCCTTATTATTCCTCTGTTGGATTTTAGTACGTACAATGTGAATTAACAGGGCATTCGTACATCTTTTTATTACTCTATTTGAGAGCCCTCTATTTGAGGGCCCTTCACTATTTGCCGCAATTTGCACTAAGCTGAGAAAGCAAATACGTATCAAGATTCTTTTATTAAACCGCAAATCTTTCGGCATAAAAATTGAAAATGGACGCTTAGGCTGAAACTAATGAGTGTATTAAAATTATGTAGTTGTGTTAAAATGGCCGGATGCCAAGCACAATATTGCGAATTCGAACTTCTGTTGCCAGTTGGCGAATGTTGGTAACGTTGCAAAACTGACAGCTCAGCCGAAAACATCGACGTTATTAATTGAAAATATGTGTAACGTTAGAAAAATACCTGCACCGATGAAGCATAGGCAGACTAAATCTGAAATTTTGTTCTATTAATTTACATCCGAATTTTTGGCTATTCAGTTGTCACAATCGTAAATTTTTCGTTTAACCATAACACAGGTCACTTATAATATGGGTTGCATAAACCACACTTTCTGTATTGAAGACTTACCGTGGTAATGTGCACAAGCCCGTTATATTCGCACAATTATTGGCACGATCCAGGCAGGTCGGGGAGTTAGAAGCAGAAGACACTGTGAAAACTGGACGCGCTGTTTGGCTACCTCAACTTTTAGGTTATGGTTCAGATAAAGTATTCAACTATGTTGCTAAATGGTATTGATACTAAACTCATGCTAAATCTGTCAGTAAACAATTGCTGTTCTTCAGATAAAAACTTAATTTGAGTGCTGGATTGTATTTTTCAAAAGTTTTTGTTTTATATAATTACAGATTCTAAGGCACTCACAACAAATCCCTCCTGAATTACATTGTGCACCCGCGGGACAAGTTCTGTCGATACAGGCTATAAATTGTTTAAAAGATTATTTGATTTTCTATTTCATTCTCAATTTCGATTTTATTGAACAGCGAAAATTGGGTACTAATATTGACCCCTTAACGACATTATTGAATTAAATTGTTAAAGCCGAAAATTTGATTTTATTAGAGGTTAATTATAATTTAAATTGTTACGTCCAATAGCAGTGAATCCTTCGGTACATGTAATGGTAGAAGGATTGGCCGTCGTCGCCCAAATGATGGACACTGCATAACTTATTAAAATCGTAAATATACCTGCCAAAACAATATATTCGGAATTTGATTTCGTATTCATGTTTAACTGCGTATGGATTAAGTAATTATAGTCATACCAATTTACCGCTATTAATACTCTCGATTCAGTAATAAAAACAATCTATGTGGGGAAAGCATATTTGCGGAGCATTGTCCCTGCTCTTTGTTTTTCAAACAATTATGCATCCAAATATGTGAACAGTTATTCTGTATGAAAATAGACACGTGAGTAAATGACATTTGTTTGAAACGTTGGATTGGTTGTTATCAATAATATTCTAAAATTTTCCAGATTCCTTAGTTTTACCTCAAAAAGCAATTATTACACTGAAGTATAAATCTATTAAAAACTCAAAATTAACTTAATTTTAATATTGAATCGGCTATATTTTAACATTTTTCTATATTAACTATAGTTAACTAACAAATGTTTGTGAGGATAAGACTATCAGGATCACCACAAACTTGATCAATACAGCTTTTTCGTACATTCTTTTGCACAATTTGATGGAAATTATTACTTTTCAAATTTTTAATTACTTTTCTTTCAAAATTAAGGTTTGCTATCAGAGTCAAATTTCATAGCTTTATCAAAAATGCCCCAGGTATTCTAAATTGTTTAACAGGCATGACACTTCGACTAAATGAAACTATTGGTCTGGATGCTGACTGCCGAGACGCGGTTCCTGTTGAGGGCACGTTACAAAATTGGCAAGTATTTCTGCAGTTTCTGAGCATGCACTCTAGATAGGCGGGACTCGTGCAAAAGGTAGTAAATGATGCGCAGTTTGTTGCTCTGTCTGTGCAATTACCAGTAATTGGCGTTGTACTCGATTGAACACCTGAAGTTGTTTTATGATAGCGAAGATGCAGTTTTTAAACCATTTTTGTAAAAACCATTAAAAGGGTCGAAAATAAAAGTCGTATGATCCAAGAGTTGAGGGTTAATTTGGACGATAATACTTACAGCAAAATGTTCCCGAGACACACGTTCCATTTAGGCAAACTCCTGTATCATCGCAAGCTGTAATACTTCTTATTTATTATTCAACAATGATCCTGGCAAACTTACGCGCATTGGGCATTTGTCCATCCGGACACTGGGCCATAATTATAGAGATCACATAAATTGTTGTAAGTAAAGTGTAGACAACTAAAGAAAGTAAACGATGTATTATGACTGATACAACACCTGTTGCCTATGTTCTCTAGTTGACATGAAATTGTCGAAATATTTAAGGTAATTTCTATTAGCATTTTCCTCAATCAACTGTCCCTTCGGAAAGGCACTCCGCACGATTACCACCCTAAATGAGGATTACAAAAATCCTTCTTTTTGAACAACCACCTCTGTTCTAACAGTAAGGAGAGATTAATCGAGGAAACAGGGTGTTATTTTTGAAAAGTCTACAAATGATAATAGGAAGAAAAAGTTGCACCGAAATAATTTTCTATTAAAATTTGCAAAATACATAGAGTAATCCGTTATATAACGAATATGCCATATAATAACCGACGAAAGTAAACTAGAACCTTAAAAGATCGAAGAATATGCCCAATTTTCTGGAAGACATAATTTTTGTAACATTAGTTGCTATAATTTTTTGATATTGTGAGGTTTTTACGTACTTTTTCAATTATCATGTCGAATATACGATATATTATATTATGAGTTTCTCCCAATACCTTTAGACGACAAATCATTCATAATAGTATTATTCGTAAAGTATTCTACGTTCCAGCACATAAAATTTAATTACTCTACCTGTACGGCCAAGCGCCACTACAAATTGCATCAAGGCTTTGGGTATAAAAATGGGACTTAATATGTTTTCTTAGATGTTATTCCAAAATTCAGGTCTGATATTTTTTCAATGTTATTTGCCATATGAAATTCTATTAATAGAATACGGAAAGCGGGAAAGTAGGCATGACGCATACTTACTTCAAGAGTCCTCCATAACTAGAAGATACTTATCTGAAACAAAGAAAAATTATATAATACTAACTTCAGCTGATCGAATGATCGGAAATTTTATAACAGCTGTGTCAACTTTTCCTCCTGGAATCGATAACCAACCTATTGAATTTATCCTATATGGACTAGTCTACAAAAATGTTAGAAAGTTATGGTTAGTGGTTAAATCAAACTTAATGGAAGTTTTTGACTTATATCAAAAACAATTGTGTTGCACATCTTTTCTCATTGTCTTATTATGCAGCCTGCATTGTTTCATGCGAGGTGCTGGAATACACATGTCTAATAAGTCACCTAGTGGCCAAGGATTTCCGCATGCGCGGCGTCACCCAGTGACAATGATTGCTACATCCGTAGCGGGTCACCTAGTGGCCAAGAATTGCCCCATGCGACGTGTAGGCAGTATTCGAAACTAACAACCAAAACTGGAGCGTGCCAAAAAATCAATGCTAAGAAATAATGATATTGTTAGTTTATAAGCGATATAATGTTTCATTACCTAAGATTACCTAGGTCTGAAAAATTCCTGATTAAAGTTATCGGTAAACGACTTTTAGCAAACAGAATGTATAAAGGAAACAAAAGTATTTCTTGTTATTTACATACTCGTTCCAATGCGTTTTCGCGCAGTAAAACATTTTAAATTCCAGAACATTTTATTAAATAATTGGTCCGGTATTTCGTGGTTAACAAGTATTGGTTATTTGATTTGTCTATGGGTGCCAATGATAGTTTTAATCAATGTTTACAGCCAATCTCTATTTCCTAAGGAAAGTCTATGGGCTTAAAATTATTAAAATAGAGATATAAAATTTCACATTCTGTCGAATATCAATGAAATGTCTTAAATGCGGGACGCATTTTTAGTGTTTTGTCACATAAAAATTATATCGTCCATGATGTTTCGATAACTCCAATTAATATTTGAGCGTTATTGAATTAACCAGCAGGTAATCAGAAATTAGTTTATTTTATAATAAAAACACATTCAAAGCAGGCATGAAAGCATAAATAATTTACATAATCTTGCATAAATTGAAACAACTCACCACAAAATATAGGAAATTATTTACATATAAGTTTCATAAAAAGATGCTCATAATATATATTCACTGCGTTACATGTTTGAGACGCGCTTGAACAAAGCAAATCCTGGCTACCTAAAATA